>JAXRKP010002340.1:0-2500 GCA_037039925.1 Doris montereyensis
AGATAGTTAAAAACAAATGGATACTAGGGCACACCAAAATGATTACGTCACAAATTCCAATGGGGGGTTTTACACACACACAAATTAATTACGTCATGGGCTATTGCTCTACGATGGAAATCACCCTCAAAACTATAAGTGCCTAGATATCACCACATCTTTGCAGGTTTGGGATTGATGTTAAGTATGGATGTCATCCCAACTCACGCATTCTTTGGCTGTGTGGGTGGAGTTCCTGATTTTCATTTAATTCGACTTGAGATATATCCAGTGGGGGGGGGGGAGTGAAATCTGGAAAATTCAGTCATGACTCATCGAAAAATAAAGATAAGGTGTGCAGTAAACAGCGGCATAACTCGTGAGCAAAGACACACTGGCCTCTTGAAATTCACCATTGATATTTTGACACGTATTCTTTAGTCCCATCAGCAATTATTTTTTCTTCTTCATTCTTCTTCTTTTGCTTCTTCTTTTTCTTCTTCTTTCTTCTTTTTCTTCTTATTTCTTCTTCATGTATGTGAAAAAAAAGTCTAGTTTTGGAAGACCAATACACAAGTACATCTTTTGTTGTCCTTACAAGTTGGTAGCAGTCTCTTAAATGTGTCAATGTTAGTAGAATCGAAGGTAACTGGACTGAGAGACTTCCAGATGCGGGAGGCGGATGGGAAAAAAAAACGAGTGCAGATAGGCGTCGGCTTGGGATTTTGGAATTGACAGGAGTATTTTTGTGTGTGGCCTCTTGTAAGTCTCTGACGGTGATTTATTGTATGGGGTGGCTTTGTTCACGAAGTTGTTGGTCGTTTTTTGGAGACACTAGGTATTTCAAATCATTATTTTGGCCGTTTAATTTGCCTGTTTCAAAAATCCATTATTTACAACAGCTAATATTTCATTCTAGATAGACAGCTAGTGAGTCTTTTGTCTGTTTGGTAGAAACATAATAATATGAGGCGTTTATCATTTTCAAAGTAAAACATCTCAAAATGAAGCTGAAACTTATGTCTCACATCAAAACATAGCCATTTCGAAATGTCTATCTGTGTGTGAGTGAGGGAGAGTTGCACGCGCCCGTGTATGGGTGTGTTTGTGTGTACGTGTGTGTGTGCGAGTGTGTGTATGTGTGTGTGTGTGTGTATGGGTGTGTGTAGGTGTGCGTATGTATGTGTGTGTATCTACGTGTGTGCATGTGTGTGTGTGTATGTTTACGTCTGTGCTTGTGTGTGTGTGTGTGTGTGTGTGTGTGTTTGGCGCATGAACTCATTAAAACTCTTGAGGTATGAAGAAACTCCTCGTTCTTCAAAACAACATTTGCCTTTATAATTTTATCTCATAGGTGGATGTGTTTACTTGTGGGTTTTTTAAAACATTTCTTTTTAGTATTAGTTCGAAATCGGCTGCCAGGGGCAAACCCCTAGAGCTGCTCTTTGATTAAAGGAAAAGAGCGTCCGCTGTCAAAGTTCTGATCGATTTGCCACCTCCTATAATAAATCTGTAGATTGCTTCCAAAAACCCCCCCCCCCTTCTCCCCACCTAACCCCCCCCCACCCCCACCCCGTGTTTCCTTTTCAATCCGAGCCTCACCTCCCTTATTTCTTTGCCGTCTGTTGTTTAGTTTTCTTTCCTTTCCACACTGCATCGCTCGGCTATCAACAAATGAAACAACAACAGAGGAAGAAAGCTGGAACAGTAGAAAAAACAGACGAGAGTTGAGTGCGAGTGTGACTGTGCCACGCACCAAAATGTTGTTTCCAGGTGTCGGTGTAGTAGTGACTACGTTTTTTTTCACGCTTGGATCGACTTAACACCTGTGCTCCTCCTGTTTTATGTGCAGCTTGACTGCAAAGTTGAACTTGCGGAAATGATATTATTGCACTGTGATTACAACAATAGAAAACACTAGGACAAATAACTAAAAAAAGAAAGCTAATTAACATATAAAACAAGTAATTACATTTAGCTAATGACACATACACTTAGAAATAACCCAACAACAACAATTACTACAACAACAACAGTAACCACAAGAAAAGAGAAGAAAATAATTAAATAATAGATAAACTAATAAATAATTAGATGAGTACATTAAAAAGTGATATATTGTAGGGTACAATAATAACAGGTAAATGAACAGATATGCATCTAAAAAAAAAGAAGGCATCTAAAGAAATGACTGTAAATTATAAAAAAATAATAAGAACTATAAAGAAATGACTGTAAATTATAAAAATATCTATAAGCTGTACGTCTGTAATTTTGACTGCTTATAACTCAGAGACCACTGCACCCACAACCACCATACATCACAGGTAGATTTCAATTAACCTGTTTTAGGTTCTTAGCGAATAAACCCTTGGATAAATCAGTATTTTAATTGATTGGGAAAAGATTATATTGCCTGCAATCCACGAAACTTTTTATTGTTATTGTTACTAATTTCTTCATTTCCGATCATTAGATGTGCAATGAAAAGCCCGCCTAACCTAAGTATCGAATAGTGTAT
>JAXRKP010002340.1:20000-47500 GCA_037039925.1 Doris montereyensis
GAACACTTTCATTTAGGGAAAATTCGATCAGCAGATGTAGGTGTGTGTTTATAAATGCAAAGTGCTTTTATGAAGTGTATTTTTATCCAGTGATTACTGTATTTAAAAAAAATTTTTTTTAGAATTTTATGCAGGGAAAGAAATAGTAGGTGTCTGAGAATAGCCACAATGCCCTTTTGATTATACATGTACAGGTACAAGGCAGTATTGTTTAGCGGTAATGTTGATATCTGGAAAAGGCTTGTGTGTCAACGGAGGAAGGGAAAGGGGTGTTCTCACTATGTTCACATTTTTTTCCCTTGTCAAAGGTCTTTCCTCTCGAAAAAGTAGTTTGTTAATCAGTGCATTAATGTGCTGTTTAAAAACTGCCTTGATATGGTGCCGATGATATATTATACACTACATTCATTAATCTCCCCATCGTTTTTTGCCTGTTTCACAGTGCATGGCATCACTTGAGTTTGGTTTGAACACATTGCTCGCTTTGGCTTAGCTGTGTTACTGACAGCTTTTGACTTTGTTTTCCAGGTTTCCAACGAAAACAGGCAGAAGGCACCTAAAAGAAAACAATTCAGCCGAAGACAGATCGTGAGCAACTGGCAGAAATATGAACTGGAGCCTGAGACAGAGGGGAAAGTTACGGCCAGAGGCCAGAAATATGAAACTCTTATTAACATGACAGGTATAGGTCCTTTTCTCAGCTTATTCTCGATAAAGTTATACCTTCAAGTAGAAAGTTTCTTCAAGATCATTAAGGCTTGTAGAGCCAGAGCTTTCTGTAATGGTTTCTACAACATGAAGATAATAATCACCTTCTCGACAGAATGCGAGTCTGACGCAGATTTTTACTCCCAAGCTAATGCTTGTTCTTGTACCCATTTGCACCTTGGTCGAATGGGGAAAGTTCATATTAAGTGTCTCTTTTCCAAGGAACACAACGTGGGGCCCAGCTTTGCCAGGATTCAAAACCCGAGACCTCATGGTCCCAATTACGGCAGCCTAAACACTCAGCCAGTGACGTCACCTATTATGAAGGTGATATGAAGTCTAAGTTGTACCCCGGATGATATGAAGTACGATTACGGAATGGAGTCAGTATTCAAAACCGGTACTCAGGTTACACAGGAAGATGTGAACTGTATTAATCCTATTTTTTAATTATAAACCATTTGCAAAGGGGCGGCTTATGTGAATGAAAATTCTACTCAAAGACTGGGAAAAACTGAAATTTTCATCACCTGGATTGGCGACTTTAGGACCAAAATGTTGATTTTCTACAGCCATTATCTCCAAGTTTATGACAGAGACAGAAATTATTTGTTTCAGCTTAGGTGAGGATGGGGCAAAATAGTCAACATTTTCTATTATAAATGCCTTTGTTATGTGTCCAGCATAGAATTACAGTTACTATAACTATAACACTGTTTTTATTATTTACAGGTGATTCATAGGACGCATACATTATCTAAGATAAATGAGGCGTATTTTATTTCTATGTAAAAATCACATAAGTTATAAATATGTTTACTGTAGGCTAGAAAAATGGGGCAGAAAGAACATTGACCATTGTAGTTTGACTTTTCCTGCATTAACATCCACGTTTTCACATATCAATGTAGGGCATATGGCCTATTTAAAGGAAATACGTGGTTGGGGATGGGGAGACGAACATGGTGGGTGGGATAAATGTGTTTTGAACGGAACAATCTAACTTTGCATAAATATACTTGGTGTAGTAGTTTTGCGGTTTTGTATTGAAAGATGTGGCAACTGTGGCTGAATGGTTAGACTGTCGCACTTGATATCATGACGCCCGGGTTCAAATTCTAGCAAAGCTAGGTCCGACATCGTGTTCCTTGGAAAAGACACTTAACATACATTTTCCCTACTAGACCCAGCTGCAAATGGGTACAAGTACTAGCTTGGAGCGACAACCTTCATCAGACTAGTGTCCTGTGCATGAGGTGTTTATTATCAACTGTTTCACTTCACGTTTTAGAGGAAGGGATAAGCTCCAGCTCTATGGGCTGCAATGGCCTTGAAGTTTTTTTTTTATTGACTTATACGTAAAAGGATTAAGAGGGTACCATTGCATTGTGCGTTTTTATCATGTTTAAATGTTTAAATTTGGACCGATGACCTCTCTATTTGGGGACGGTAGTCCAGAGGCAAGGTGCCGACCTCTCAACCTAAAGGTAGTGGCTTCGTGCCCCTCCAATGGTTGAAAACATTCTCGTTTTTTTTTTATAACAAAATGAGCCCCCCCGGGTTCAGGTAGATGGTTCGACATCTAGTCCTATTAGAAATGGATGGTAAAAGAGGTCCCGTGTGCAGATCTCAACACTCTCTGTGCATGTTAAAGATCCCGTGGCAGTCCGGGCAAAATTAAAAATACCAAAAACCCAGAGATCACCTGAAGTTGTTGATGTGAGTAAATCAAATCATATCAAATTACAAACCTCTCTGTCTTGTTGCTTTCAGCTCATCTGTAGGAGAAGCCATGTCTAGGTTCGGTTCGAGATGAACTCGAGTGGGAGGACAAGCAAAGCCCAGGAGACCCGACCTGTCCAACAGAGGAATATCAAGTTGTTTATCGATAAACCCCGCAGAACTTACGCAGTCTCTGTCCTGTATTCCTGTCCATCGCCTATTGGATGTCGATGAGGATTTATTCCGGTTAGTGATTAAATTTCCTTTTCTTCAAAACTAATATTTATTTGAGCATGAGGTAATCATGTTATTTTTGTACAAAGGTGACTCATATATTTAAAAATTATCTATTTGATCATAGATATTGCTATAGTATTAAGGGAAAGAGGAACTGCTGCTGGGAGTTAATTACATGTTCAAATATTATCTCTGTTTAAGCTGGAAGAATTTAGACTTTTTTGCCATCAACATAAAAACTTGATGATTATCTTGTGTCACCTGTTTTGCATCGAACAGCATGGACCATGTAACCGTGAAAAAACTTTTGAGTTACATGTTAAATCAATTTCATACTTTTAGATCTAAGTTTACCCTTTAGCGTTTACTCCTACAAAAAAAATGACACACCACGCAAAACACCCGCTGATAGTTCAAAGCGACAAAATCCGACACCTGCCAAATCAGACCCACACTGTTCAAACCGAAAGAATCAGACACCTGCCAATACAGGCCACATTGTTCAAACCGACAGAATCAGACACCTGCCAATACAGGCCCACATTGTTCAAACCGACAGAATCAGACACCTGCCAATACAGGCCCACATTGTTCAAACCGACAGAATCTGACACGTGCCAATACAGGCCCACATTGTTCAAACCGACAGAATCTGACACGTGCCAATACAGGCCCACATTGTTCAAACCGACAGAATCCGACACCTGCCAATACAGGCCCACATTGTTCAAACCGACAGAATCCGACACCTGCCAATACAGGCCCACATTGTTCAAACCGACAGAATCAGACACCTGCCAATACAGGCCCACATTGTTCAAGCCGACAGAATTTGACACCTGCCAATACAGGCCCACATTGTTCAAGCCGACAGAATCCGACACCTACCAATACAGGCCAAACATTGTTCAAACCGACAGAATCCGACACCTACCAATACAGACAAACATTGTTCAAACCGACAGAATCCGACACCTACCAATACAGGCAAACATTGTTCAAGCCGACAGAATCCGACACCTACCAATACAGACAAACATTGTTCAAGCCGACAGAATCCGACACCTGTCAATACAGACAAACATTGTTCAAACCGACAGAATCCGACACCTACCAATACAGGCAAACATTGTTCAAGCCGACAGAATCCGACACCCTACAGACAAACATTGTTCAAATTGACAGAAGACAGGCCCACATTGTTCAAGCCGACAGAATCCGACACCTACCAATACAGGCAAACATTGTTCAAACCGACAGAATCCGACACCTACCAATACAGGCCCACATTGTTCAAACCGACAGAATCCGACACCTACCAATACAGGCCCACATTGTTCCAAGCAGACAGAAACCGACTAGTGACACACCTCTTTGTTGTTAGCTCTAATTGGTCACATAAATGATGCTATTGTTCTAAATTTAGAATAGAATACAAGATTAAAGGTCAGGGCAGCTTCACGTGACCAACTGAGGTTAGTAGCGCAAAAGTGCAGACCGATCCACATTTTTTTGTGAAGATCAGCTGGCAGGAAGTCAGAAAAATGTAAACAGACCGGGTTGCCGGCGAAAAGAAAAATGAACGTACAGAGCAAGATGGCCGCCGCAATGTGAACATGAAAGTGTTAAGATTTCAACATTTTAAAGTACGCTTTTTAGCAGTTTTTTTTTCTTTTGTTTAACTCTTATTATTATTGTGTTATAATACTCATAATCTTCTATTTTCATTTTTTTTTCTACCAGAAAGAACAATTGGAGTGTATAATACAAGCAGCTAACAAGAACTGTGCAATATACTCTACCAAGGAAGGAAAAGATCTTGAGAGCAACCAATCTCAGTCACAGCTTTCTGTGCAAACACACGAAAGAGTTGAACCTTCCATAGACGCAAATGTCCCTTCTCCAACCCATGGCCCGAACGACACGGAAACCACAAAGACCCTGAAAACTGTCAATTCCTCTAATTTAACACTACCTGGAACTGACTCACAATCACGTTCCATTAGCAATAGCCAAAGCAAAATTAAAGACAGCAACAAAAGTGTCAATGAAAAAGCGTTACAACAGCAAAACTCAAGCTCGTCTGAGCAGCGGTTAACGTTACAAGACGATGACCTTGACCGGCTTTTAGACGTGGACTTGGAAACGAATGGAAAAAACTTGCCAAGCATTACTTGCCAAGGAAAGGATTCAAAAGACAAAAAGAATGATAATGGTAAGTCTATTACGACATAATTTTTTTATTGAAAAGAATTCATGATATTTCTTTGTACATGATTTATGAATATTTAGACAACATCTGTTTTGTAATTTTGAATTTATCCCATCCACTGTATGCGGTAATCTCAATGTGAATTAAGTGGAAATGACAAGAATATATTTCTTTCATTGACGTTTACCCCATCCACCATATGTGATGATCTCAGGGTGAATTAAGAGGTAACAGCAATATGAAAAGAAGAAAAGGAAAGAAATAGGACTGACCAGTGCCAGCAGTGCCCTCCAACCATCCCACAAGAATATAAAAGACGTGTAAAAGAGTGAGAAGGAAACATTAGAGGACACACTAGTAGCAACTGTCAATTACCCAAACAATATCTTGATGGAAGAATAAATCGACAGTGAGAGTCGCAAACACGGTATATGCAAGTGTAAAAAAGTAGACCCAATAGGGATACACGGATTGCTCATATGGTTATTACACATGTTTATATTGGTACCATTGAATCCTAACTAAACGAAGTATGGGGGCTCCCTAATGTTAAAAAAGCGAGAAAAAGTTGTTACTAATTTTAGACTTACACGGCTTGCAACTTTCACGGTCGAAATGGTATTGATGGTAGAGTTTCATATTGAAGAAGATAGGACATATATGTTTGAAGTTTTTCTACGGAGAAAGATTGGAGAGGATTGATTGATTGAGCCTCCTCTAGTATACAACCGTGGCTAGGCTGCCGGAATGGGAGTCATGAGGTCCCTAGTTGAATCCTAGCCAAGCTAGGTCTGATGGCATGTTTCTTGGGAAGTTCACTTAACACCCATATTTCTCACTTGACCCAGATTAAGTGGGTACTACTTGTAACAAGCAAAGCTTGGCACTAAAAACCTGAGTGAGACTAGCGTCCTGTCTAGGAGGTGATTATTATCACATGTTCAGCTTCACGCTATAGAAACCTAGATAAGCTCCGGCTCTATAAACTGTAATGGCCGGGTTTCGATTTGATTTGTTTGCTCACATCAACAACTAAGGTGATCTCAGTGGTATTGGTAGGATTTCCAATTTTGCTTGGACTGCCCTGTAAACAGCCAAGGGATCTTTAACATGCACAGGACCTCCTTCTTGGCGTATGTCTCCGATGGGACTAGGTGTTAATCAAGCTATCTGGTTAATCAGCCTATCTGGCCCATGGGGGTAGTTTTTACTCGAAGATGACCATGGTAATTGTACAACGTGCTGGGGCTTGAACCCATGACCTTTTGGTTGAGAGGTCGACATCGAGTCCCCCAATGTCCTTAAGAAATTTTCTTTTTCTTTGCTATTAACTCTGATGTTTCTTACCATTACAGAATCCGAAGACTTGGAAGAATGGTTGGATGGCATTTTAGATTGATTTGAGCCAATCGCCCAATCGTACCTGATTCCAAAGCCCTTGTTTGCCTGTTTTTCAAGACATTTAACCAGCACAAGACATCTCGTGGAACTCCAGTAGTTTACGTTGTAGTTTTCTGCTTTCCCTTCCCCCGTAGTTATGTTATTTTTTAAATTTTGAAACAAGTTAGATGCAAACCAACATTTGTTGCGCAGGAACAAAATCTTAATTAAATTACATTTTAGTAATGAGATTTATAATGGTTGTCTTATCTGCTCTTCAATGTAATATAAATATTACTGGCAGATGTAGGTATGCCTTTAAATCTCCCAGCTTATTGTGGAAAATGTCAAAGAAAAACTAAACTTTGCATTTATTCCAAGCCAATTCAAAAGAATTCACCCAAATGTAAATTTTCTACATGTACTTGATGTACTTCCTCTTTTTATATATATAAATATTCTATAACTTATTTTCTCCACACACCTATCGCAAAACATGATCGACTACTGACAATGGACACAAAGTGAAATGATTTCCTCATGCTCAAAACATAATTCATGATTCATACAAGTTCAAAGTTACCAGATAGGCTGCATACTAAAACTCGACAATAAGACATCTTGGTTTTTGTTTGCCGGACAGCTTAAAAACTGGCAGTACCACATAGATATGTTAATGTACATATCTTCTACAATTCAGTGTTTGATGGCCGTTGAAATAAAACATCATTACCATTTTGATGAAACTTTGTGTATGCCAAATTTGCAAATTTCATATGTTTGTTTTAATAGGTCCCATACACCGAAAGGTAGAATGGGAACTGATAAAGAAAGAAAGAAAGTTTTAATTGGTATACATTGTTAGTCAATCATGTAATATATACACAATATGTATAGCTGCCAACCAGTACGTAAAGAATACGTACTTTGTAAGATTCTTTTTTGGCTTTGAGCCCATAAGTCTGTATTTACTTTGAAAATTATGCATATGAGTATGAGGGTAAGGGCCTATATGTGTTTTAAAAAAAAAAAAGAAATCCTCAGTTAATGGCACAAACTCGAAGAACTTTAGATGGAAATCTAGAGACGCCATTCTGGGTTAGCAAGACTACGCCCCGCTTCGCCAGAAAACCAACAATTGGCGGACCTTTTGTTATATATATATATATATATACTGTACGTTAAAGGGGGTTAATTCAAGTTAGGTTGTAATATTTTCTGGAATATTACGAGAGGTCAAGTCAGAATTAGTTTGTGCTGTCAGTCTGGGTTTTTTTATTTGAAAAGGTTGGCAGCTATACAATTATGCATATCATCAACATATCTGGGTTGTCAAAACGTGGCCTGTATACACAATTACGTTTCAAGACATTTAAAGAAAATTCATGTGATTCATTACTAATCATGTGAGAATATATTTTTTGAAACTCTACTGCCAAATTTTGTATATATGTGGCATACGCATGAACAGAACAGTTGTGACCTCAAACAAATTTGAGGTAGAAATATTGAGCAGAGTGATCAGAAAGGCATCTGAAATCATGAATCATCATTTCACCACTATTCAGTATAAAGATCATAATATAACTGGATATAATATAATGTTACCAACAAGGAAAGAGCTAGAAAATTTTATGATCATAAAATGTTACCAACAAGGAAAAGAAGAATATAGATCATATAAGTGTTAACAACCATATATGATCATATATAATGTTACCAACAAGGAAAGAGCTATTTTAGAAGATGATATATAATGTTACCAACAAGGATAGCAATATATTATATATGTGTTAACAACAAGGAAAGAGCTATTTTAGAAGACCATAATGATATATATATGTACCAACAAGGAAAGAGCTATTTTAGAAGTGATCATATATAATGTTACCAACAAGGAAAGAGCTATTTTAGAAGATATATATATATATATGATCATATATAATGTTACCAACAAGGAAATAACTATTTTAAAAGACCGTCAGTGTCTTTTGTATACAATGAATATTTTACAGTTCCATAACAAAAAGCAGGCGATTCCTCTTTCAAAAATCAAAGACAGAAGGATGCAATAAATAGTTCTTTGTTGCTGTTGCCAAAAGGAGATTTCAGAGTTCAATGTAAACATATTCATATATATCTATAACTTGACATGTTTCTTATCTGTGGTAAAATATTTCTGATATTATATACTTTGGTTAAGTTTTAAATTTGGAGATATGACAGACAAAATCAATAAATAGATGGATAGATAAACAAATAGATAACAGATAGATAGATAGACAGCTAGATAGATAAACAGATAGATAGATAGACAGACAGACAGATCAATAAATATATAGTTAAATGGAGATACCGGTATTATACTTGTTAAGCATCATGTTTATGGTTATATTATTATGTTTATGTTGGGTTTTTTGTGACTTAATCTGTGCCAGCTAATGGTGCAAATTTCTGAATTGTTGTATGGCTATGTGCAATTAATGAATGCTGTAACTAGTGTCACCATGACCTTACCAATTGTCTCTGTTGGGTTAGAAACAAATTAAATAAGAAAATTCTGATCTTCATGCGAATTTTTGTTCTTGATTTGATAAAGTGGTTTGACAGAGGGATTTGATTTGACGACAGGGTGACTTGACAAGGGAAATGAACAAAAGAATTTGACTTTGGGACCCGACATAATGTGTTAACAACGTGATTTGACTTTGATGTGATGATTTGACAACGTAACTTGACAAGGTGATTTATGATTATCAAGTTGATTTGACAAGAATATTTATAGAGGTGATTGACATATGATATGGAGATTTGACAAGGTTATTTAGATTCTAATTACGGTAGTAAACCTCGGATTTAACGAGATCGTCGGTACCATCCTGAAGTTCTCGTTAAACCTGAGGTCTCGTTGAATCCGAGGTGTCTCTACAGTGGCTTAAAATAAATATTGTTGTATTTGTAGGAGCCGGGGTCGCTCTTCTTTATTTTTACACGCTTGACCGGGATGTTTTTATAGACTTCATTAAGGGTGAAAATTTGAGAATTTTAATGACTGTGTTCGACCCGAGGTGCATAGGTTCATACATGTATAGAAATAAGTTATATATTACTACATACACATACAACAGCAGGAAGGAAGGGGGGGGGTAGGATAAGGATATGCATTCGTACATTGCAATTGCAATCCGGAATACATATTACATGTATATGTGGCGTTTACATGTTGATTACTTATAGACTGATTGTATTACAAGGAACAATATGTGGACTGTTATTCTAGTACATGTATGTAGTACCTCTGGAAGTGGAAGATCTCTCGACTGCATTAATTGCCATAGGAATTAGTTGTTATAGCAAAGACCATAATATTAACCAAACCGGAAGACTAGGTTGGTCAAGAGAGAAGGGGCAGACAACTCTGTAAGTGTTCATGTGAATCTGTTCTACCGTACTAATACTAATACATGTGCTAATATCGTCGAAACGTGTAATCAGCCAAAGGTTTGGGACTTTCGTAGACGCTCATCAGTGAAGGAGAGGACGGTCTGCTAATGCCATCTTGATGTGGGAGTGAGACTGGCTTGCAAAGAATCCTCTTTTCCCCGGATATGCTCTGGTTCCCACGCTCCAAACGGTCCAATTATTCGTGGCTCCAGACCGTTAAACAGAGACCAGGGCAGAGTAAAGCAGAAGTCACGTGGTTTCTGGCATCCAATCAGCTTGATGAAGAGAAGGGCAATGCCTATGAGGAGTGCTATACTTCCGATCATGCCCAGCAGTATGAAGAGCAGCGTGGGGTCAAGAGGTCGAAAGTGGGCGTGAACGTGGTCGTCTTCTTGTGTCGTATTTCCCCGACCTGCTGTTGTCGTCGTCACAGTTGTTGTTGTGGTGCGGGGAGTGGTTGTAGCTGGTCAGAAAATAAGAAAAGTATAATTGTTGATAACAACAGCAAGAAGAAGAGTGTGTGTGTGTGTGTGCGCACTAATGAAAAAAAGTTCACTCAGCCACCAGAAGGCAAAGTTTGTCTGGCCATCACCTAAAGTCAAAGTCAAATACCTGAATATCCAGAGTTAAGTGTAGGGTAATCAGGAGGGGGGGGGGTGAGGACTATAGTCCAGAGGCAAGGTGTCGGCCTCTCAACCAAAAGGTAGTGGATTCGGGCCCCGCCAACGGTTGAATATTTTTCTCGAGTTTTTTTCGAGCAAAATCACCCCCCCACCCCCGGGTCGAGGTAGGTGGATCGACACCTAATCCCATGGGATAAGGATGATAAAAAGGTGGTCCCGTGTGAAGATCACAACACTGCACGATAGAGATCCATAGGCTGTTTACAAGACAGTCTGGGCAAATTGAAAAATCCTACCACTACCACAAACCCCGAGATCACCATGGTTGTAGATGTGGGCAAATCAAATCAAATCAAATCAAATCAAATCAGGGTAATGCAGAGTAGAATCCTGATTTCCTCCTAGGCAGACGGTATTCGCGTGGCTTTTGCATCATATTGATGATCCTGTAACAGTTGCTGTCACTGCTACGCCAGGGCTAATTTTATTGTGAGGAAAGTAAAAGTATGGATGCCCAGCCCACTTCCTTCCCCTCTGATCTTTGCCTCTTCTGTCTACATTTATTCAAAGTAATGAACTGGTCAATAAGTCTGAGGTGCAAGAGGTTATAGGGGTACTTCCAAATAGACCTTTGGTAGGAATTCAATTTTGGCAGGATGGCTGCCGGAATGGCCTGATCCTTTCGATTTCCAACCACTCACCAGGGTTCTTTTACAATATGCACAAAAGCACACATGACTTCTTAGATTATCGTCCGTCTCCGATAGGACTAGGCACTCTTTTGATCCTGCCTATCACATGATAAAATTAAAGGTGCAGAAGAAATCCGAAAAATTGGATTTCAAATTCAAGGCCGGCATGGGGTCTGGATTTGAATCCATGACCTTTGGCTTGGTAGGTGAGTACCATACTGCCCATACCTACACTGAGCTGTCCACATATGACATTCAATAATGATATGGTTGGTAGTTTGTCAATGCTTTCGACACCGATTTGACTCTCGCCAAATCAAGTAAATATACATAGCTACTAATTTCCCTGCTGGGTCGACAGATTGTCCAGATAGGGAATCGGATTCGAACTCAGGTCCGATTGGGATACGGTACCGGCGTCTCATATTCTAATGTTCTTCACTTCTTGTCTTTTTCTTAAATGGGCGTTGGTCATTTGAGCTCCGAGAAAGCCCCTAAGACGGCAACCACCGTCGTTTACATGCCTCAGTTGGCTTGGAAACAGTTACAGATATATAAAGTTCAATTCTTTGGCAATTCGGGGACCCCGTAATGACATTGAGTAAAGCGGAGCCCTCTTTTCCATGCCAAAGCTCGCTTAGCCACCTCACGAGGGCAGAGTTATTGTCAGTGATATAGTTAGGAGAAGGAGACCAGCCACTGTTGCACTTGATGACCGTTGTAACGGGACGAAGGAACCAGCCACTGTTGGGCTTTATGACCGTTGTAACGGGACGAAGGAACCAACCACTGCCCAGAGAGCGCATGAGAGCCTTCAACTTCCATCCTTGTAGAAGTAATCTCAATGGGAGCTAAAGTTCCATCCTTGGAGTAGAAGTAAACTCAATGGGAGCTAAAGTTCCATCTCTGGAGTAGAAGTAATCTCAATGGGAGCTAAGGTCCATCCTTGGGTAAGTAAACTCAATGGGAGCTAAAGTTCCATTCCTGGAGTAAGAAGTAAACTCAATGGGAGCTAAAGTTCCATCCTTGGAGTAGAAGTAAACTCAATGGGAGCTAAAGTTCCATCCTTGGAGTAAAAGTAAACTCAATGGGAGCTTAAGTTCCATCCTTTGGAAGTAAACTCAATGGGAGCTAAAGTTCCATCCTTGGAGTAGAAGGAACTCAATGGGAGCTAAAGTTCCATCCTTGGAGTAGAAGTAAACTCAATGGGAGCTAACGTTCCATCCTTGGAGTAGAAGTAAACTCAATGGGAGCTAAAGTTCCATCCTTGGAGTAAAAGTAAACTCAATGGGAGCTAAAGTTCCATCTCTGGAGTAGAAGTAAACTCAATGGGAGCTTAAGTTCCATCCTTGGAGTAGAAGGAAACTCAATGGGAGCTAAAGTTCCATTCCTGGAGTAAAAGTAAACTCAATGGGAGCTAAAGTTCCATCCTTGGAGTAGAAGTAAACTCAATGGGAGCTAAAGTTCCATCCTTGAGTAAGTAAACTCAATGGGAGCTAAAGTTCCATCCTTGGAGTAGAAGTAAACTCAATGGGAGCTAACGTTCCATCCTTGGAGTAGAAGGAAACTCAATGGGAGCTAAAGACAGAATCTTTCCCTTCAACTTCCATCCCTGGAGTAGACGGAAACTCAATGGGAGCTAAAAACAGTATCTTCCCTTCAACTTCCATCCCTGGAGTAGAAGGGAACTCATTGGGAGCTAAAGACAGAAAATCTTCAGAAGAAGGAAACCCTTTCCATCAAGTGTTTCGGCCCTTAACTTCCTTACACTTTAAGAGCCCTTAACTTCCTTACACTCTAACTCTAAGGGCCCTTAACTTCCGTACACTCTAAGGTCCCTTAACTTCCTTACACTCTAAGGGCCCTTAACTTCCTTACACTCTAAGGGGCCGGGACACGCCTAGGTCATGACTCTTAGATGCTGTCTTTTTTGTTGTTTCTTCTTGTGTGTGTGTGTGTGTGCGTGTGTGTGTGTGTGTGGTCGTGGTCTGATTTCGATCCCTGGCCGGTCACCCATCAAAGAACTGAACACGCACGTTGTTTGTAAGAACCTACCATCAAACTCTTGACACTTTGGTCCTGAAAAACCCTTTTGACACAGACACTTGAATCCCTCTGGCACAGGAGCTCTCCGACAGGTGGCGTTGTTGGAGCAAGGCCTGGACTCGCAGGGTCAGATCTGACCTCACACTTTGACCCTGAAAAGCCTGCAGTGTAGGAGAAACAAAGTCAATTGCCCTTAAAATGAGTCTGGGTCAATTTAAATCAGATCTATAGATACTGCAAAGTAATAGCGGAAATACCAATGGTAATAATAATATGTGTGAATGAACATTTTCAATGCTTGTTTTCTTCTCTACTTTCTCAACACAGATTGGAAATATAACAATATTTATACTTCTGCATTAAACTGAAGTAGGTCTATGGCATCCGTTGCAGGGTGGTAATGCTGTCAAACTTGAGATCATGAGGTCCTGGCTTCGAATCCTTACAATGCTGGGCATGGTGTTGTGTTCTTTGAAAAGACGATCAACACGCTGTAAAAAACTGGGATAATCTCAGGATCTAATGATTACGACGACAAGCTAACACCATGACCAATGATGTTGTCGAGTTTTAAATGGCACGAATGGCGACCCGAGTTTCTGCGTCACGATAAAGGTGTAAAGCCAGAAATGTCCACTTTTTTACCCCACACTTGCTTGTATGCCTAATGCATAGCGAGATGTTTAGACGGTGACAGACTCTGATTGAGATTGTGTCTTTATCAAGCAATGTTCGAATTACACTCCAGATAGGCCAGGAGAGCAACGTCTGTGGGGTGTGGGAGTTCAAGTTTGGTTCGAGTCCAACCCGTAATGTCAAATTTAATGTTGGATGCAACGTATAACCTCGATCAAAGATCTGATGTGGTTGTCAAAAGAAGAGATAAGATCACGTTAACGATTTTAACATTTTTTTTTTATTATCTGAAAGAAGAGATGTTGGTTGTTGAAAGAAGAGATAAGATCACGTTAACGATTTAAATTTTTTATTATCTGATGTGGTTGTTGAAAGAAGAGATAAGATCACGTTAACGATTTTAACATTTTTTATTATCTGATGTGGTTGTCAAAGAAGAGATAAGATCACGTTAACGATTTTAACATTTTTTTATCTGATGTGGTTGTCGAAAGAAGAGATAAGATCACGTTCACGATTTTAACATTTTTTTTATCTGATGTGGTTGTCGAAAGAAGAGATAAGATCACGTTCACGATTTTAACAATTAAAAAAAAAAATTGGTATAATCAACCACTTACAATAATTCAGAAGCTAGACTCTAAATTTAGAATTGATAATATGATAGTGACAGCAATAATCCTGCTATTATTGATGCTGATGATAATGATAGTGGTGTGGTAGTGATGATGTTGAGGACGATGATGATGATGTTGAGGATGATGATAACAATAAACAATAAATGTAAAATCGTCCCACCTTCTGGACAAAGGCATGATGGTTGTCCTCCCGAGTTTGAAAGACAGGAGCCGCCATTTTGACATTTGAACCGTGTGTCGTCACAGACCGGACGTGACGTCTGGCAGTTTCTCCCTTTGAAGTTTGGGTGGCATCGGCATCGATATCTACCTGCAGGTAAACAGGCGCAGTCATAAATGGGAAAGATACCTATGAAACCTAAAAATTGTCTTGTTTGACTTCGTCAAGTAAGACAGCAATGGGGGCTTACTACTGCTAAAAATGACATTACCCCCCCCCGCCCCCCTCCCCGAAGACCAAAAAATCCAAAACAAACAAAAACAACAGCTAGCACAATGTCCGTTTATACGCTTCTAGTGACTGATAAATTGTTTCCGTCTTTGTGCAAATTTACTGATGTTTGAAATGTATGAGAGGGTGGGGATGATGAGATGTCTTCTTTCCTTTGGCTCGTTGTTGTTGTATTTGTCCCCTCAGCTGTGTCAGGTTTTGCAACAAACAAAACGTTTTGGCCTGTTAGCTGAAAATTTCATTTCTTCGACATTTTTTTACGCGTTTGCCTAGCACAAAACGTTTTGCCCTGAAAAAAGAATGAAACCACAGGTTTTGACTATTTTGAGTACATAATCCTAGTGTAAGGCATCGTGAATGAGCCACAGGTTTTGAAGCTTTTGAGTACATAATCCTAGCGTAAGGCATCGTGAATGAGCCACAGGTTTTGACCCTTTGAGTACATAATCCCAGTGTAAGGCATCGTGAATGAGCCACAGGTTTTGACTATTTTGAGTACATAATCCCAGTGTAAGGCAACGTGAATGAGCCACAGGTTTTGACTTTTGAGTACATAATCCTGAGTAAGGCGTAAGGCATCGTGTATGAGCCACAGGTTTTGACCCTTTTGAGTACATAATCCTAGTGTAAGACATCGTGAATGAGCCACAGGTTTTGACTTTTTTGAGTACATAAATCTAACCATAGAATACACTTTTTGAGCTTTATATCTTCAACTTTGACTTTTAAGTAGTAATGGTAAGTGTATTCTTTAAGAAGTCTAAACTAAGGTGAGATGCAGACTCACCTACAAACGGGTTGATACAGCGTGCGCCATTGAGACAAGGTTGAGATATACAAGGGTTTGTGACAGTCTCACACTGACTTCCGGTCACACCTGGTGGGCACTGACAACGGTACTGACCACCAGAAGAGGCTGACACTCTCCTGGCCGCATGGCGATTGGACAGGGCATGGGTTGACCTCTTGCTCACATCAGGCACCGCTGTAACCTGGAAGGGTGGGATTATGAAGAGGCATCATTAAGGAGGTTACTAGCTTTGTCCCCTTTGTTGTATAATGTGTTCAAGGGATCATTTTCTACCGGCTGACTTGGCTGGCCTGTCGAAGCTTCATCAGTTCATTGCACCCTTGAGGTTTCGATGAAAATTGCTATAAAATGTTCTACTATTACTAGTACTGCCTTGTTTACCACTTTTTCGAAGAGAAATCTGAAAGTACCGCAACCTGGCCAAAGACCTCTAAAAAGCCGGATTTATTACCAGTCTACTGACATTAGACGTTGATGTTAAAGAGTTCGACATATTCCATCCTTTAACAGCTCTCAATTACAGGAATCAAATGTACCAGAGCACTCAAACAGATGGCCAAAAAAAAAAGAAGCGGAAAAGAGCTCCAGCTGGATCTGGTCAAGGAGAAATGAGAGTTTGCTTCACATAGAATAAAATTACCACTATGTATGGATGTGAAATGGCAGCTTGACAAAAGCAGTGACCACGAATCTAGAGACGGCAAGCAAGCTGGTTGGCTGTCATAACGATGACCTACTGGGTATCAAACCGAGCAGCAGGGAAAGAAAATGAAGACAGAATGGCACCTAGAAGTCATGACCGAAGTAACTAGGAAATTGTTTTCTATGGAGTACCGGTACATTACCTGGGGCACATCGACACTGCCAGGTGTCACTAGTGTCAGAGTTTGGGTCGTGAAGACACTGGCCACTGTTCAGGCAAGGGTTGGAGGCACAGGGGTCGAGCACGTGCTCGCAGTCTCTACCTGGATAATAATAATATGATGTCAAAATAGTATCGAATGTGTAGGTTTTTATATATTTTATTTCATTTTGATTGACCCACATCCACAACCTAAGATGATCTCGGGGTATTTTTTATTATTTTTAGCCCAGATGTCCTGTAAACAGCCCAGGGATAATTTTTTTGATCTGCACGGGACCTCCTGTCCTGTAAACAGCCAAGGTGTCGATCCACTTAATTGACGTGCTTAGGGGTGTTGAAAGGGTGTAGATTTTGCTAAAAAAAATCAAGAAAAGTTTTTTTCGAGGCTCAAACCCATTATCTTCTGGTTGAAAGGCCGATACCTTGCCTCTGGACTACCGAGTCCCCGAATGTGTATGCCCGTTTTAATGATACTTGTTTCAGACTGTTGAAAAATTATGTCTTATTCAGATCAAAGGATCAATTGCTATAGACTTAATAGACTGTTGTCAGCTTAACACATAGATCACATTCAACATTAAAAACAGGAAACGATATAAAATAAGGAGAGAAAAAAAAAGAAAACCAAACAAAGAAAAGGAAGCAAACTAAAAAAAAAACACAATTACATGAATTACAACGCTGACAATGATAAGATATCATGACTGAGACAGATAATAAGATTTCAATATATGAAATGTATACTAACATTTTATTAGTTGACTCATATCATTGCGTTATTGCATTACTACACTGAACTCTCGTCCATCCAAGCCCATCACGTTTCCTATTTTTCTAATCTTCACATTTAATTATGACATGGTCGACCTTTGTTCGCAAAAGGCTCTGTTGATAGGCTACTAAGGTTTAACCATATATTTTGCATGTAGGCTTTGACATCCCGTATCGTTTTTTGTTTGAGAAAATGTTCTGCCAAAAGAGATGTTGAATTAATATAAACCTCATTGTTTCCCAGTCTTTGTGAGTATCATTTTCATTCAGCTAGCCAGCCATGTTGAACGGCTTAATTGAAAAGTTGGAATAGTAGGCCGACCATTCAGGCCCACTTGCGTAATCTCAGTGTCGGATGCTAGTCTGGTCAAATAATCGTGTTTGGCAGTGTCGGATGCTAATCTGGTCAAATAATCGTATTTGGCAAGTGTCGGATGCTAATCTGGTCAAATATTCGTATTTGGACGTGTCGGATGCTAATCTAGTCAAATATTCGTATTTGGCAGTGTCGGATGCTAATCTAGTCAAATAATCGTATTTGGCAGTGTCGAATGCTAATCTAGTCAAATAATCGTACTTGGAATGTCGAATGCTAATCTAGTCAAATAATCGTGTTTGGCAGTGTCGAATGCTTATCTAGTCAAATAATCGTACTTGGCAGTGTCGAATGCTAATCTAGTCAAATAATCGTAATTGGCAGTGTCGAATGCTAATTTAGTCAAATAATCGTACTTGGCAGTGTCGAATGCTTATCTAGTCAAATAATCGTACTTGGCAGTGTCGAATGCTAATCTAATTAAATAATTGTAATTGGCAGTGTCGAATGCTAATCTAGTCAAATAATCGTACTTGGCATCGAATGCTAATCTAGTCCTGAGGTGTAAGCTAATCTAGGAGGCATCACCTGTATGGTATGATGTGTTTGAATTATTATCATTGTGTACGACGGTGTTTCTGTAGTGCTCACTTCTACAACGATCAAAGACAGTTCTGTTGTGACTGTTTACCTGAAGATTTATTACATCAAATTCTATGGAATTAAAATATCGTAGAAATACTACCCCAGAACACTTTTTCTCAGTCTTGAGTTGAGCTTAAAGATATATAATGATTAAAAAATATTTTGAAAAAAATTTAAATGATTATATTTCTTTAGCATAAATATATGTTCAGCGTATATTCAAATCAATGTGGTGCTATATGCGTTGTTCAGTGCTGTATAAAGAAGATAAAATTCCATAATGTATAAACTGACTACTTGCTTAAATAATGCAATGATATAACATTTTCTTTTAAAAAAGTAAAGCAAAGTTCCTTTAAAGCCACTATGGCCCATAGAACTGGAGCTTATGCCGGTTTCCATAGCGTAAACAGGTGATAATAATCACCTCCAGGACATGACGCTAGTCTGACAGAGATTTTGACTTCCAAGCTAGTGCTTGTACTTATTTGCACCGATTGCGGAAAATGCATGTTAAGTGTCTTCCCCAAGGAACACGTTGTCGGAACTGGTTTAGATAGGATTCAAACTCAAAACCTCATTATGATCTCATGTCCGGCAGCCTAACGATTCGTACGGCGCGGTTACATATAATTCATTAAAACACTGCTCTACCAGGTATTGCCACAGACAATGGATTTCCATCTTTCCTTGTTCTGTGAGATCTTTCAAACTCCAACCAGCTGACATCAGTCTCTTCCGGTGCCTTTCTATCTTTACTCCTTCTCCAAGTGTCTCGTAGCCTACCCTGTGTCATCTTCCTGCGGATTCCATTGCAATGCTTTGTTGTTATATTTGAAGCAGGCTTTCCCAAAGTGTGTCCAATCACACCCATCGTCTTCTCCCTATAGTGTTTTCAATGGTTTCCATTTCTGTTCTTGCCCATAGTTCTTCATTTCTAACTCTGTCTTGTTACATATAATAATTGATGTAATTTAATTCTGCGGAAATAAAATGTACCTGAGAATCAGGCAGGCAGGAGCAGGAATAACGACCCGGGCTCTCTTGTTGACACGTCCCGCCATTTTGACATGGGCTCAGCGATAACACTCATCAATATCCGTCTGACAGCGCATGCCCCGGAAACCACGAGGACATTGGCAGGTGAACCTTCCCGGCATGCCTTGCTCGCACAAGCCGCCATTGAGGCATGGGGGAGCTGGCACATTCGTTGATATCTGGAAATATTGTGGAAACTGTTACTTGACATCGATGACAGATAACACGTCATGTAGATAAATGGGGACGAAAATATGGTCACAATGGAAAATGGAAAAATCTTAGACTCTGACCTACCTGGCCTATGGACCGTCAGATGGAAGTGTCGTCTGCGTCTTCTGTCTGGACTTCCTCTATCAAGTTTCGAGACTAGGGTATCTTCGTTCTGTTCTATCTATATCAATATGGCGTAGGAGGCTCCGAAATCGGACGTGTGTTCAATGTGTTACACCACACCGAGCAGCAACGTCTTTAACGTCTTGTCTCAGTGGGATCCCTTCACCAAAAATGACGTGTCCACAATTGAAGAAGTGTAACGCTGTGTAACAAGATACGTCACTAGGGATTATAATCTCAACAGTAGTCTCACAAAATTACTATAACTACTGAAGTGGGAAACATTGACGCACCGCCACAAGTTCACCAGATTGGTCATGACACGCCGTATTCTTATATTCTTACCGTAGAAGTAATGTTGCTATCGCCAAACATCAGTTCTTTTGCAGCTATACACCGAGAACGAGGTCTAACAACATCCACAACGATACCAAGCTAGGTCACACTACGTGTAATGTATAAAAAATACGCCTTTGCGCAACGCACAGTTCCGAAATGGAGTAAGCTTCCAAGGGCAAGAGACAGACATGAATGAAAATGAAAGTCAACAACAAGGAGAGTCACCTTCACTCACGAGCAGGCGACTCGTGGTCCAGGTAGTGGATTGACGCTAGTCCCATCTGGAGACGGACGATGAAAAGAAGGTCCCGTGTGCAGATCACAACACTCTGTGCCCATAGGTCAGGTAGTCCGGGCAAAATTTAAAATCCTACTAACCTCCCCTACCCCCATCCCCCAAGACCACCTCTATTGTGAATGTGGGTAAATCAAATCAAATCAAAAACCAGTCTGTGATGTCAATCCAAAACCCTCTTTGACTCTTTGGCCTTCATTCTCTGCTTTCAAAAGAGTCCCAAGTCAGTATATCACTGTCTTGATGATTCGATTGTCTGACAATCTGCAGATGTTATAACATAAAAGGAGTCCAACAACTCCCTGGATATCATCATTTCCTTCATCCATGTTGCCCAAATTTGATGTGCCCAACATTACATGCCATCCCTGTTTCGTTAGTAACGTTATGGTCTTACCATCCAACTCAACATTACGTGCCATCCCCTGTTTCGTTACGTGCCATCCCTGTTTCGTTTATGGTCTTACCATCCAACTCAACATTACATGCCATCTGTTTCGTTAGTAACGTTATGGTCTTACCATCCAACTCAACATTACGTGCCATCCTGTTTCGTTAGTAATGTTAAACCATCAACTCAACATTACGTGCCATCCTTCTGTTTCGTTAGTAATGTTAACCATCAACTCAACATTACGTGTCACACCATCCCGTGCCATCCTGTTTCGTTAGTAATTTTATGTACCATCCAACTATGCCATCCCTTTACGTGCCATCCTGTTTTACGTTAGTTATGTTATGTCCATCCAACTGTTTCGTTAGTTATGTTAACATTACGTGCCATCCCTGTTTCGTTAGTAATGTTATGGTCGCACCATCCAACTCAACATTACATGCCATCCTGTTTCGTTAGTAATTTTATGGTCGCACCATCAACTCAACATTACGTGCCATCCTGTTTCGTTAGTAATTTTATGGTCGTACCATCCAACTCAACATTACATACATCCCTGTTTCGTTAGTAATGTTATGGTCGCACCATCATCCAACATCTGTTTCGTTAACAATGTTACGTACCATCCCTGTTTCGTTTGTAATGTTATGGTCGTACCATCCAACTCAACATTACGTGCCATCCCTGTTTCGTTAGTAATGTTATGGTCGTACCATCAACTCAACATTACGTGCCATCCCTGTTTCGTTAGTAATGTTATGGTCGCACCATCCAACTCAACATTACGTGCCATCCCTGTTTCGTTAGTAATGTTATGGTCGCACCATCAACTCAACATTACGTGCCATCCCTGTTTCGTTAGTAATGTTATGGTCTTACCATCCAACTCAACATTACGTGCCATCCTGTTTCGTTAGTAATGTTATGGTCTTACCATCAACTCAACATTACGTGCCATCCCAATGTTTTCGTTACGTGCCATACTGTTTCGTTGGTAATGTTATGGTCGTACCATCCAACTCAACATTAAAGGGTACGAATGTGAGGGATGCTGCTGCTGTTGTTGTTAATAAGAATGATGAGTAGGATCATCATGGTGGTAATGGTGTTGGTATTGGTAATGCTTGATCAAGGTGACGCTGAGGATGACGATGATAGTCCTGTGGTCGGGGGTGATAATGATGATGATGATCGTCATGATGATGATGAAATTATGATGAAAACGAAATAATGAATATAATGATTATGATGAGGATAATGACGTTGATGAGGATGATAATGACAATGATGATGATAATAATGGGGATAATGGTGATGACGATAAGAGTGATTGTGATTATTATAAAATGAATTAAGATGTTGATGATGATGATAACGACGATGATGATGATCAGGATGATGATGATGATGACGGTAATAATGATATTGTCATAACAAAATGCTTTATTACCTTGTTCACAAAGAACACCAGCGAAACCCAGATCGCATCTCACGACAAGCTGAAGGAGCCAATGTGGTCCACGCACGTACCGTGTCTGCAGGGGCTGCTTAGGCATTCGTTTTGACCTGAGTACAAACATAGGAACAAGGCTAGACAAGAGTTTGGACACCATGTGCAATGATACTGTGATATTTATGTATTAATTTAATCATATATATATATATGTGTATGTGTGTGTGTCTGTGTGTCTGTGTGTCTGTGTGTATGTGTGTGTGAGAGAGAGACAGACAGACAGACAGACAGACAGACAGACAGACAGACAGCCATAGACAGGCAGACAGACATACAGACAGAGAGAAGTAGAGAGACAGAGAAAATAAAGAGAGGGTGAGGGAGGGGGAGAGAGGGAAGGAGAAAACGATTGATTGAGTGATTGGTAGACAAGACGGTAGGTAGATAGATAGATAAGTCTAGATCATAGATAGATATATTTAGACATATAAACAAACAGACAAACAGACAGACAGACAGATAGATGAACAGATAGATAGATGTATAGATCGATAGATAGATAGAGAGATTGATAGATAGATAGATAGATAGATAGATAGATAGATCGATATCTAGATATATAGATAGAAAAGCATTAGATAGATAGATAGATAGTTTGGTAGATATATATATATATATATATATATATATATATATATATATATATATATATATATATATATATATATATATATATATATATATATATATATATATATATTGATAGATAGATGGATGCAAAAATACATAAACACATAGATAGATAAATATAGATATATATACAGATAGATAGATAGATAGATAGATAGATAGATAGATAGATAGATAGATAGATAGATAGATAGATAGATAGATAGATAGATAGATAGATAAATAGATAGATAGATGGATAGAAAGATAAATGAATAGATAGATAGATAGATAGATAGATAGATAGATAGATAGATAGATAGATAGATAGATAGATAGATATTTAGATAGATAGATAGATAAATAGATAGATAGATAGATAGATAGATAGATAGATAGATAGATAGATAGATAGATAGATAGATAGATATAAACTAATTTATTATAATCTTGTTCGTTTGTTCATATCGTTGTATTTTACAGGCAATTCTAAGCTTTTTCCTTTACTTTCCATTTTTTCGTGAATCATTTCAAGATATTACAATTCTTGTTGGTTTGATTTTTTTCTTTTGTCCCAACCCTTCCTTGTTTGGTTGATGTAGTTATTGTTACTGTTGTCGTCATTGTTGCTGTTGTCGTAATTGTCATCTCAATTTATGTCTTTAAATATTTTCTATTGAAATGTCACCTCTTTCGCATTTTAATCCAGTGTAACCAGAAACACAATGACATCGAAAGGTCAAGGCCGAATATGACGTCACTATGCATTTCCCCGCATTCAAACATGGGGCGCTGGCACATGGATCTGAATGGAGGAAACGAAAGAGAAGAGGAAGACTTTATTGAATTTGGGGCAAAACATTATATGCCAAAAACACTTTGTTTACTTAGACCTTTGCCTACATAAGAAAAGCATATGATCGTCAAATTGACAGACGTTCGCATATACTATGAGAAAAAGAACATATACTTCTCAGATTGACATACATTTGCCTCCCTGTGATTAAACAACGTCTTAACGTCAGATTAATAGTACAGATAGAAAAATAGATTGGCATGTACATGAGCAAATAAGTTTCTATAATATCATTCTCAGATTGACAGACATCCGATTAATAAGTTTTTGCCTATCTAAAAAAAACATCAGGTATTCGCCTGCCTCAGAAAGCTACACAAATATCAGATTATTAAGCCTTTGCCTATCTAATAAAAACATCAGGTATTCGCCTGCCTCAGAAAACTACACAAATATCAGATTATTAAGCTTTTGTCTATCTAATAAAAACATCAGGTATTCGCCTGCCTCAGAAAACTACACAAATATCAGATTATTGTTGCTTTTGTCTATCTAATAAAAACATCAGGTATTCGCCTGCCTCAGAAAACTACACAAATATCAGATTAATAAGCCTTTGCCATCTTTGCCTCCGAAAATATCTGAATATCAGGTAACCTTTGCCTATCTGATGAAAACAATACAGGTATTTGTATCAGAGAAAATATCCGAATATCAGTTTAATAAACCTTTACCTATTTGAAAATATCATTACGAGACGTTGGCTTCCAGCGGAGAAAAGCATCTGACTGGCTGATTGACTGACTGACTGACTTGATCCTGACTTCTGACTGAATGACTGATGACTTACTGACTGACTGACTGACTGACTGACTAAATGAATGAAACTGACTGACTGGACTGACTGACTAGCTAACTGGCTGACTGACTGACTGGCTGACTGACTGACTGACGGACTGACTTACGGACTGACTGACTGACGGACTGACTGACTGACTGACTGACTGACTGGCGGATAACTGACTGACTGACTGACTGACTGACCTACTGACTGACTGACTGACTGAATGATTGACTGAATGACTGAATGACTGAATGACTGACTGACTGACTGACTGACTGACTGAATGACTGACTGACGGAATGACTATGACTCACTCACTGACTGACTGACTGGAGTGACTGACTCATGGATTGATTGACTGACTAAATGACTAGGTGACTGTCTGACTGACTGACAGGAATGATCTGAATGAATGACTGACTAAATGACTGACTGACTGACTGACTGACTCACGGACTGAGTGAGTGACTGACTGACTCACGGACTGACTGACTGACTTACTAACTGACTGACCAATTCACAGACTGACTGACTGACCTACTGACTGACTGGCTGACTGACTGACTGACTGACTGACTCACAGACTGACTGACTAACGTACCGACTGACTGACTGACTGAATGACGTACTGACTGACTGAATAACCGACTCACGCACTGACTGACTGATTGAATGAATGAATGACTGATTGACTGACTGACTAGCTGACTGACTAGCTGGGCTGACCAACTGACTGACTGACTTATAGACAGAAGGGAATATTTCCGTTTCTTTGATAAATAAGTATCTGCATCGTCGCCTTTGACATCAATCTTAGTACTATAATTGATTACCTTAAAGGTCCTCTGGTAAAGCAGTGAGATATTTATCTACAAAGGCCATCACAAATTTTGCTTGTTTTCCATTATTCAACGACTGCATTCACTGCACAAAATATATAGACACTTAATGTGGTAACTCTAGGCAAACTGCCCTGTTTTTCTATGTGTTAAGACGTTCCTGGCAACTTTAGATTTTTCAGAATGAATGTTATTATGTCATGACATTGATATCGATAATAGGTTACAATGATCTTTTGCATCTTTAGAAAAATTATTAATATTTGTATTATATCGAAACCAGAAATATTCATCCTCAAGAAGAAGGGTTATAATATTGTTATATGTAGATATACGTATTTGTTATAATTATCATACATTATGCATAGTATTATCACGTATAAGAATGTATGATGTTCATGATCCTGATGGGGAGTGGACATTTTCCCGTTTGTTCCTATCAATTTAACTGAAGTACAGATGTAATGGACATGGTGTGCTGAGTTGAGATATGTCGGGTTTTTCTGACGCTTCTGGTTGCCATGGAAACGGCGGCTATTTTGGATTTTGACCCCAAATTTTGCTCAAGTTTAATATCGATAGGCTTCTACTTTTTTGGACAAATTTCTTTTCAGACTTGGCACACCCTTTATTTCATACAATATTTAAATTTCTTCAGATCGAATTTTTGTTTTATTAGTAATTTTTGCTTTGGGGAATTTTTAGAAAAAAATCATATGAGAACAACCAAAATATACAAAAATATTGTACAAAAAATTCAATTTTTACAAAACTAATATATATTGAAAAAAGACATCCAATCATTTTTTTATTTTTCCCCACTTATCATTCAGACCAAATTTCTTGAAGATACGTTGAGAAGTAAAAAGTAGATAGGAAATAATGAATAAAAAACGACATTTTCAGAAAATCGTATTTTTTTATTTTTTTCTGTTATTTGAATATATTTTCTCCCATAAATCTAAGAAAAGAGCAGGATAATAATTTGAAACATCATAAAACCTTGAAAGGCTCTCTAACTACTTCTTATCGACACTGTTTCGCTTCAGCACCTTTTTACTCATTTTGAGATGGTACTTTTTGATAGGTGTGCGCGAAATATGTTCCGTATTTTGATCTGAATATCATAATGAGTTAAAACAGTTTAACAATCACAATCAGATCCAACTTGCTGTACTTTAGATAATGTTTGTGGCTTTTTTATCGTATAACAGCTGTGTTGAAAGATAGACCTGTATCGTTTCTAAAAAGTTTAAAAAATTCAAAGAATCGATACTAAGTTTCATTATGATATCATTGTAACGGGAATAAACTGCTCTATCCATTAGTATGATAGACTAGATTTGTCCCATTTTCAGCTAAAATGGCATTCCTAGAACAGCCCTCCCCGCCCCTCTTAAAGTCTCATCATAAATCCCAATTCATTCTCACCATATGTGTCGCCGCCATTTTGGTTTAAAATTTCCTGAATGGCGTGTCTCAAACCGTTGTCAAACATTTTCCCTCCCCCAAAGCCGCCATTTTGCTCCTTTGTCTGTGCAAGGAAGTAGGGCATGACCTGCTGTCATGCAAACCTAGACACAATATCGAAATGGATTTTCACATTTTAATAACAGTAATAATAATAAAAAATAATAATTATAATAAATTGTTTTAAAAATAACAATAAAAATTTTTTTAAATAAATACACCAAAAAAAGAAAAGATGATGATAATAATGATAATAATAATAATAATAATAATAATAATAATAATAATAATAATAATAATAATAATAATAATAATAATAATAATAATAATAATAATAATAATAATAATAATAATAATAATGATAATAATAATAATAATAATAATAATGATAATAATAATAATAATAATAATAATAATAATAATAATAATAATAATAATAATAATAATAATAATAATAATAATAATAATAATAATAATAATAATAATAATAATAATAATAATAATTATAATAATAATAATAATAATAATAATAATAATAATAATAATAATAATAATAATAACAAATAATAATTATAACAACAATAAATAACAATTATTATTTTATTATTGTTATTATTATTATTATTATTATTATTATTATTATTATTATTATTATTATTATTATTATTATTATTATTATTATTATTATTATTATTATTATCATTATTATTATTTATTATTATCAAATTAAAATCTTATAAAAATTAATATTAGTTGTGGATTATTGTTAAATCAAATCATTATCAAACCAATGGAGTATTTAACAACAGCATAGTAGCAGCAATTTTTAG
>JAXRKP010002341.1:5000-42500 GCA_037039925.1 Doris montereyensis
TCATTGAACTCTGTATCAACTGTCATTTACAAGAGAGTGAAGCAAATACAACGTATATTCAATGCAGTTTGTAGAGAATTGCTTTCCTTCATATACTCTCTGTCATCATACAGATCTATTTACTGCATGCCTTATGAATATCTTTCTGTCATACAGATCTACTTAACACATTCCTTAATCTACTCTTTAGCATACAAAAAAAGGCAAAAGAAGAAAGAGTAGAAAAGAAGACAAAAATCTACCAAATCGAATGATTCACAAAAAATGTGTCATCGTAGTATATCACAACATAAAGAAAACTAGAGCATAAATATGTACTTTAGTTTCATTTATTAAAAAAATTTTGACATCAAATTATAGGATCATCAAAATGTTCAGACCATAATATAAATTAATATCATTATAAAATAAATTATTGATTTTTATATAGGTAGCTATATCATGAGATCTGTCTGATAATCAACAGAAATTTGACAGCAGCAAATGCAACAATAACATTTTTATAACACATAACAAAAGTAGCCTCCCATGTTGACAAAGATGTCATGAAAGTCACTAACAAGGCACATATAGGAACTAACTCCAATGGAGAGAAGACACAAATTATACTTGGCGAAGCAGTGGCAACAAAACTGCTATTATCACTTTCACCAGCATAACATTCTTTAAAGTAATAAACCAAGTTGCTCTCTTTCCTATCTAATTGATATGACAAGAGTTTTTACCAATCATTTATGTGAAAAATGTACTGTTTTAGACCATATTTTATTTAGCTTTCAATATTTTCTGAATTTCTTTTTTTTTCCAGTTTGCAATAGTTGAGTCTCAAAAAAAGAAGAAAAGAAAAGAAGAAAAGAAAATAGTTTTGTCATGATTTAATAGATAATTGAAAGAGATATTATAGAAATCACCATGCTGGAATGTTTAAAAAGTTAATGTGTGCAACTCAATTTAAATTCAAAATCATGTGTATGGTCAGAAATAATCAGTAAAAATGATGTGGTCAGTTTTTCTGAAAAAAAAGATTTTGGATCACTTAAGTATGGATTGCCTTAAAGTAAAGACAGGCTCAACAAGGGACTGGAGCTTCTCTTCACTTCTATAGTAGTGAGAGAGAGAGAGAGAGAGAGAGAGAGAGAGAGAGAGAGAGAGAGAGAGAGAGAGAGAGAGAGAGAGAGAGAGAGAGAGAGAGAGAGAGAGAAAGAGAGAGAGAGAAAGAGAGAGAGATAAACAGAGACAGACACAGAAATAGAGAGAAAGACAGACAGAGAGAGACAGATACACAGGGAGACACAGAGGCAGAGACAGAAAGAGAGAGACAGATAGCTAGACAGACAGACAGAGGCAGAAAGATAGAGACAGAGACAGGGACAGAAATGTAAATAGATGGACAGATAGGTGGATAAATAGCAGTTTGTCAGTTTTATTTGAATTTACCCCATCCACCATATTATCACAGTGATTTGGGGATAAATTAACAGCAAACGTAAGATAAATGACATGAAAAAGAGACAAAAGGAAAAAAGAAGAACCTGCCAGCAGTATCTGCCCATCACCTGTGGACACATATCAGAAAGAAAGAAAAACATGCATGCAAAGGGAAGAAATAGATAAGTAAAAGCATAAATAGATGGAAAAAATTGAAAACGGTAACGAGAAGAGAACTGCACCAAAACGAACACCTGTTTTAATAATCATGTTATAGCCACATCCCCAAGCAAATAAAAATTCAAACACAAAAGAAAATTGGACACTTAAGATCAGTGTCCATAAACAAATTAACCATGTATGGAATCACAGAGGCACAATAATTGTTAATAACACACTGAAATTAATTCAACAAACCTTTTGATGAAAATACATTAGGGTAATAATTAATCTTGTTACTGCAATAAACAAAAAAAATGGAAGCAATTTAAAACAAACAAAATTAAACTACAGACACACACACACACACACGAAAACAAAAATCACATGATGAGTCTATGTGCTTGCATGAGAAATTACATTTGACAGATTCTTCAGCATTAACATGTGGTGTATAGAAAGACACTAGTAGCTACAAATTTCTGACTGACTGACATCAATCACAACAAAAGAAAAATCACTATAAGCAATAAAAACCATATATTAAAAGATCTTTAAAAAAAAAAAAAACTTAACACAACTAAATCACAAGTTTCGTTCTCGTCTAAAAAAAATCACAGGAAAGGCTTTTTCGTAAAACATAAAAATTTGCTCTAGCTATAAAAGTTCACAACAATGCTTGACATTGCAAATTCTATTTGTTTCGTGGACTAGATACCAAACCAGTTGCCGTGTTGAGCAAATTGATTGGACTGTTCCCATCTGTCAGCAACACGCTTTCAAGACCAAGGCCTTTGAGGAGATTGAGCTGAAGAAGACAAATAAAGAAAAATGATAAAAGAAGAAAAAATTACTAGATAAATGTTACAAAACTTAGTCCTTTATTCTCTCTATAACGGGATCTGGATCATTTGAGCTTGGAAGAGCCATTGAAACGGTAACCATCTGTATCTGCACAGCCTCAGTTGGCAGAGGCCACTGTGTAGCCTCCAGGATACCTGGATACCTGCATAGCCTCAGTTGGCAGAGGCCACTTATGGATACCTGCTTAGCCTCAGTTGGCAGAGGCCACTTATGGATACCTGCATAGCCTCAGTTGGCAGAGGCCACTTATGGATACCTGCATAGCCTCAGTTGGCAGAGGCCACTTATGGATACCTGCATAGCCTCAGTTGGCAGAGGCCACTTATGGATACCTGCATAGCCTCAGTTGGCAGAGGCCACTTTTGGATACCTGCTTAGCCTCAGTTGGCAGAGGCCACTTATGAATACCTGCATAGCCTCAGTTGGCAGAGGCCATCTATGGATACCTTCAAAAGCCTCAGTTGGCAGAGGCCACTTTTGGATACCTGTGTAGCCTCATTTGGCAGAGGCCACTTATGAATACTTGCATAGCCTCAGTTGGCAGAGGCCACTTATGGATACCTGCTTAGCCTCAGTTGGCAGAGGCCACTTTTGGATACCTGCATAGCCTCAGTTGGCAGAGGCCACTTACGGATACCTGCATATCTTCAGTTGGCAGAGGCCACTTATGGATACCTGCATAGCCTCAGTTGGCAGAGGCCACTTATGGATACCTGCGTAGCCTCAGTTGGCAGAGGCCACTTATGGATACCTGCTTAGCCTCAGTTGGCAGAGGTTGGCAGAGGCCATCTATGGATACCTTCAAAGCCTCAGTTGGCAGAGGCCACTTATGGATACCTTCGTAGCCTCAGTTGGCAGAGGCCACTTATGAATACCTGTGACTCAATCTGGGAGCCCAGCGAGGATTCAATTTATCTTCCTTGGAGAACTTGAGGTTAAAAACTAAATCACTATTATTCAAATAAAAATATCTTGGAGAAAATAAAGACATATTAAAGGATATTCAATTCAATTCAATAAAACTTCATTGTCCTTATGAAGGCATATCATTTTCATTCGCAACGATCTATAAAATACAGATTATGTACATTGGAATAAAGAACTTATGTTATTATGTAAATATAATAGAAATAGATAGTAATCAATTAATTAAATTAGAATGCATAATTTGTTAATATGAATAAATAGGACGAAAAAAAGGCGTACATATCACAGTAAATCATGGTAAAAATTTCTAAAAATTTTGTTTTGCAAAAAAACTCTCTCTCTCTCTCTCTCTCTCTCTCTCTCTCTCTCTCTCTCTCTCTCTCTCTCTCTCTCTCTCTCTCTCTCTCTCTCTCTCTCTCTCTCTCTCTCTCTCTCTCTCTCCAGAGAAAAGCTCTCTCTCTCTCTCTCTCTCTCTCTCTCTCTCCCATCTCCTCTCTCTCTCTCTCTCGCCCAATCCCCCTCGCCCAACTCTTTGTCTCTCTGTCTATACATCTATCTAGTACTTAAGTTGCTTTTTAAGGAACAGCGCTTATATTGACACACTAGATTACGGGGAGTGGGTTCTGGAGTGAAAACTTTCGCGTTTGTTCCTATCAATTTAACTTATGTATAGGTGTAATGGGCATGGTGTACTGAGTTGAAATATATCCTTGTTTTTTCCTGCCGCTTCCGGTTGTCATGGAAACAGCGTCCATCCTTGAATTTGCCCCCAATTTCACCAAGTTCAATATCGATAGGCTTTTTCCTTCTTCAACAAATGTCTTTCAAACTTGACACACACCTTATTTGATACAATATCTAAATTTTATCAGATCAAATTTTTGTTCATTAGTAAGTTTTGATTGTATGAATTTTTGAAAATAGCATATGAGAACAACGAAAAATATACAAAAATATTGTACAAAAAATTCAATTTTTCCAAAACTATCATACATATTATTAAAAAAAGCATCTGATCATTTCTTTGTTTTCCCCCACTCTTCATCCATACCAAATTGCAAGAAAATACGTTGGGAAATAAAAAATTAGATAGGAAATAATGAACAATAAAGGACATTTTGAGAAAATCTTATTTTTCTCTTATTTTCTGGTATTTGAATACATTTTTCTCCAATAAACCTAAGAAAAGAGTAGGATAATACTTTGAAACATCATAAAACCTTGAGAGGCTCTCAAATACTTCTTATTGAAACTGTTTCAAGTGCACCAGCACCTTTTTACTCATTTTGAAATGGTGCCTTTTGATAATAGGTGTGCGGAATATGTCCTGTATCTTTCGGCCGATCTAAGGAAATATTCATAAAGATCCTTCAAATAAATTTTGGATATCGTCTATTGTGACGATCAAAATGACTACCAACTTGCTATACTTTAGATAATAATTCTGACTTTTATTGTATAATAGCTGTGTTGAAAGATAGGCCTGTTTCTAAAAAATTTGTATAAATTCAAAGAATCGATACTGAGCTTCTTTTAGGATATCATTATGACGGGAATGAACCGCGTCCGAATTGACCTAACTAACCATTTAGCTGCTGGGTCGATAGGAGGGCCAGAAAAAATTTACCCAGACTGGGGATTGAAATTGGGCCTCCGGGGTGGGAGTCAGACACTCTATCGACTGAGCTACCAGCAGCTTTGGCAACTGTAAATCAAACACTTTTCAACAGCCACCTTCACTATCAGGCAAATTGAACCAATGAAAATGGTCAAAACCCTTCACTGCCCTATTTGTTGATGTGAACATTTCTTCCTTCCTTTTTTTTGCTCAACACTTAGCCATGGAAGGTAGCAGGCAGAGATGTACAAAGTTATCATATAGAGACCAGTATAATAACTATATGAGCAATGCCTGTATCCCTAATAGCTCTAGAGCAATGCCTGTATCCCTAATAGGTCTAGTTTTTGACACTTGCAAACGGTGCATGTGTGTGACAAAACATTCTTTTTCTTTGATTTTCTCAAAACATCCAAATTTGGACTTACACGGTCTGCGACTTTCACCGTCGATATATGTTTGTGGGCATGTGTGTGTGTGTGTGTGTGTGTGTGTGTGTGTTTGTGGGCATGTGTGTGTGTGTGTATGTGTGTGTGTGGGAGTGTGTGTGTGTGTGTGTGTGCCTGTGTCTGAATGAGTGTCACTTACACAAGACTGGAAAAGAGGCAGAACGTACCTGGTTTTGTGGGCCAGCATTGGCCATAGCAACAATCGTTTTAGGTCCCACACAAGTGACCATTTTTGAAAATTTGCTCACCTGGTTGAAAAAAAGAAGATTACTATGTGAGTTTAATTTTCTCATGGATAGAGACAATGGTAAGGATATTGTTCTACTTAGTCCAGTAGGTAAATATGTTAAATGTTCAATCTATCCCTAATACTAATACAATATCTATATTTTAAATTTTAAAAAACCTAGATTTGTGGTGGATTTGTTTCCTACTCACTTCCAGCTCAGCTAATGCTTTCTCTTTGCTGATCTGAATCTCATTTTGTTTCTTGGTATACTCCAGTTCAGCTGATAGGAGCTGGGAATAAAAACAAGAAAAAAACAAAGATAATACAACAATTAGATTTCACTGGGCTTGATGATTAAATGATGGAGAACAAAGTGATAAAGAATTTTTTTACAGTTTTCCAAAACTGATTAAAGTCAGAGTTGTCATCTTAACCCTTTTCAGGTGAGTCCCGTATCTTTGCATGCCGCTGGTCACTCTAAGCATACCTACGCTAACAATGGGTCCCGTATATTCACTTCACTCACGGCCTTCCAGCAAAACAAAGCGTTAACGGTGGGTTTTGGGAATGCCTCTATTCTGACCAATTGCGCTGATCAACCCACGCCACGCCAAACAGAGAAAGTCTTATTATTCTAAAAGGGTAAAAGTGATAGTTCTTTTCCGAGTCTAGCACACACTCAATATAGTTCTTATAAAGAGATACAACAACACACAGGAGCTCTATCTCAAGTACAGGCTGTGGACCCTCTGCAAAGTGGACAAAACCAAGAATGACCAAGACTCTGGACAGATGTCAATTACTTTAGTAAGAAGCTCCACCCACAAGCAAGAAATAGTGATTGATATAAATAAAAGATAATAGTGACCAATCACATTGCACACCTATGGTCAGCCTGAATTTCTGGACAGATGTCAATTACTTTAGTAAGAAGCTCCACCCACAAGCAAGAAATAGTGATTGATATAAATAAAAGATAATAGTGACCAATCACATTGCACACCTATGGTCAGCCTGAATGGAGGGCGTGACCTTCAATCAATAGGAAGAAACCATGTTCATAGTTGACCAATCAGGGAGCATTGTGTCACATATTTCAAAATACATCTCCACCTCTTTTTCACATAAGAATGAAGAGATAAGAATATTAAAAGTACAAAGGAAAATCGAAACTTTCATCTGAGTTCAACGACCAGCAACAAAGTGACTTTGATCTCTCAAACAGGTCCATTTCACATGGTCATGGTCATGATGACATGTGGTATATGGACAAGAAGAAGGATAGCTATTTGAAGTGCATAGACATTAGAAACTATAAGAGTCTATTTTCCGACTGTATAGAAAGGACTAAGGAGGAGACTTACATCCAGAAGTGGGGGGAAGATGTGAAATACCACTGAATTGCATAAGGGGTGGGGGCTGTTTGGGAGGAGGTGGATTACTATTGAACTGTAAGAAGGAACAGTCAATAATACAAAACGATGGTCACTCATGTCATTGCAAAGGAAAAGAGAGGGTGATACTAGTGATAGACATAAGGTAGGGAGGGAGTTTTCAAAAGCATGGGAAGCATGTTGCTGAGAAGAGGTGTTAGGTATGGGATAGAGCGCATTGCCACAGCTGAGGCGATACACACGTGTGAAAGCAATATACTGGGTGGGGTTGGGGGGGGGGGGGGGGCTGTTTCTTTCATCATGGGAATGTGTTACCTTCTAGACTTTGTATTATAATTCCATCATTTTGTTTAGATGTGAGAATGAAATTGATTCCTTTAGAAATAAAGATGAATGTTGCTAATTGAAACTCTACTACATAAAATTTGACATACCCAGCCATGCTATTACTGAATGACTGGAGTAAAGCCTGAGCATGCAACCACGTTCCCCCTCTCCCTCCTGCTCTCTATGTTACCTCATCTCTCTCTCTCTCTTTCTGTCTGTCTCTGTCTGTCTGTCTGTCTCTCTCGCTCTCATTCTCTCTCATTTTCTCCGTCCTCTCTATTCGTCTTTCTTTATCTTCCTCGTTCTCTTCATGTCTCATTTTGGTTTCCTTTCCTCTTTCTCTCTCCCTTTCTACCCCTCCCTCCTCCTCTCTCTGTCTCTCTTATGGCAGTTGTATTTCGTTTTCTTTTTGCCTTTTCTTTTTGTTTATTGTTGTTATGAGGCTTGCTCTGTTGATGAACATTGCTCGATGGGTCATTGCACCAATGGCACTATTAGTTCTGTCCAGCATTGTTTAGTGTTTATTTGTTTCTATGTCTCCTTGTTGCTTATGAAGGGCACACCAAAGATTTCTCGGTCATGACCCGTTTTCTATCTTTCCTATTCCTCTTCATTAGTAATGGCCAACTGCAGTATTATTCCTTTTCATGCTTAATAAAAGTAGGCTGTAATAGATGCTATTGTCAGCAAACAATGGAATATCACCACGATGACAATAACAATAACAAAATGAATTGACTGCTATGTCACCTTACTCAACGAAGATAAAAAACAATCACAATAATCACAGGTATGTCATGGTCAAGCACGGCAGCCTCGTTAGCTGGGCGAGAAAACTATCGGTGCCACGTGAGGAAGCCTCATACACTGCGGAATGAGATCATCGATCGATATAGAGTACAGCCCGCAGGTTAGACTTACATGGCGGCACTGATGTCTCACTAGCGAACAACGTAAGAAATCTCACCGTTATCCTCTATAGTGACTTATCCATGGACAGTTACATCAGTCAGATAAGAACGTGTCATAATTACCCTTAAAAATATCAGGACCATCAGACCTTTCATTACGATACAAGCCTGCAGCAAGCTTATCCTAGCTTTGATTTTCTCAAAGATCGACTACTGCAATTCATTATTTTTGGTCTTCCGTGAGTACAGCTTAAACGTCTATAGAAACTCTAAAACAACGCTGCTCGAATCGTTCTCCATAAGAAAAAGAAAGACGACGCTTCTGCTCTCCCCGACAGCTGCCCTGACTTCCTGCTGAGTAATTGGTGCAGTTCAAGGCAGCAGCCATTGCCTTCAAGTGTGTCAACAATACGGCTCCAGCATATGCCTGTTACCTGCTACAGCGCACCAACCCGGCAGGTCACTTCGTTCAACAGACAATGCTCTCAAGTTGAAAATTCCCGCTATCAACTAAAAGCTAAGTTTCCAATACTTCGGACCACGAATATGGAATAGCCGTGTGCCTGAAATGTGCCAGACTTCGGCCGTAGACATCTTCAAAAGCGTCTGAAGACGCATCTGTATAGACATATCTTAAAATTCACGCAATAATATCTTCAAATTGTATACAAAAATGTTAATTACTCCTTGATTGGTTTTATTACTTAAAAGCAAAACATTTTTGTTTAAAAAGGGCTGAATCAATTCACAGATATAAAACTTATTCTTTAGCAGAAGAAATTATTTGGAAATTTACGCTCTTAATGAGACAGAGGTACTCAAACAAAAAACTACGTTCCAAAGATTATGATCCGAAAAAGAACCCAGCTGTCTGCATTCTTACTTTTCCAACACTCACCTTATATCGATTTGTTAGTTCAGCTTCCTGTTCAATTTCATTCGCTTCAGCTTTCAAACGAGCACCTGGATAAAAAAAAAATATATTTTTTTCTCATTATAAAGTTAGTGAAGTCAGACGGCACATCAAGGAAAATCATTCAAAATAAGAGTCGCGGAAAAGCTGGGAGTCAGAAATTATTTTTTCTATTTAATACTCAGCAATTTTTGCATGCTGTCAAAGATTGAGAGAAAAAACAGAGCCTTTTAAAATCTTTTCCCCAAAGCAAATTATCACATCTATAAATTAATGAAGACAGTTTTTAGGCAGAGTAATCAGAGGCAATTGAAAGAAAATGCTACATGGCACATGGACAACATGAAAGTCGGCAGTGGGTTACAACTTCATGAAATAATTCATCAAAGCAGAGACCAGGACAGACAGTAGCCTATCCTGGCAAAGAGTGACGCACCAACGAACGGACACATGGCCATGATGAAAGATAACAGGTAAGGTGAATTAATTTTAGGTAGATTTTAGATCTGGATCTATTTAGACCTATTCTATGGATAACATTTTATTTTTTTTAACCCCTGCTCTTCCGCTCAAAGCACTGACCTTCAATTTCACTTTCGCATTCAATCAAAACTTTCTCAGCCTGGGCTTGAGCCTCAGCCTTGGCCTGTCCTGATGACTCAACAGCAGAGGTGATGGCTCGCAGTTCATACAGCTTTGCCCTCTCTCTCTCCACCCCCTTTTCACTCAACAGGATCTGCCTCTCCAGCTGACCTTTGGCCGTCTGCTCTGACCAGCTGGCATCGTGAGAAGCAGCAGCTTCGATGGACCTAAGAGCAAGAGTAAAAAAATTGAATGAGTTATTGGAAGTTAAGTGTTTCGGATACTTGAATTTCATGGCTCATGCTTCACAATATTGTAATAATAATAGTAATAATAATAGTAATAATAATAATAATAATAATAATAATAATAATAATAATAATGATAATAATAGTAATATAATAATGATAATAATAATAATAATAATAATAATAATAATATAATAATTATAATAATACTACTAATAATAATAATAATAATAATAATAATAACAAAAATGATAATAATAATAATAATATTAATAATAATAATAATAATAATAATAATAATAATGATGATGATGATGATGATGATGATGATGATGATGATGATGATAATAATAATAATAATAATAGTAATGCTAATAGTAATAATAATAATAATAATAACACCACAACAATATTCATTACATGAATTTTCTCATTGTAAATATAATAATAATAATAATAATAATAATAATAATAATAATAATAATAATAATAATAATAATAATAATGCTAATAGGAATAATAATAATAATAATAATAATAATAATAATAGTAATAATAATAATAATAATAATAATACTAGTAATAATAATAATAATAATAATAATAATAATAATAATAATAATAATAATAGTAATAGTAATAATAATAATAATAATAATAATAATAATAATAATAATAATAATAATAATAATGTACATTTCTATTGCACACTCATCCCTATAAGGGTAAGGCTCTAGGCGCATTACATATGATACACAATATGAATTTCATAAATCAAGATACATGAATACAGCATAAAACTGTTAGCAATTTATGACAAGAAAATCGACAATGCAAAGAACACGAAGAAAACCGTTTAACAGTAAATACTGTCATGAATTCATATTCTACAAACACACACAGACACACACAAACGTCTTCACACAGGATGAATACAGCCCTAATAAAACTATGCAATTTTTCATTTTAGAAAGTAAACTTTTATAAGCTAGTTAAAAAGATATGTTCTGGTGGATTTTTTTCTAAAATTGACAGTGACTTTGTCATCTACAAGACACAAACCACAGAATAGAATGGATACAACCTGTGTGTCTATCTAGTTATTTATGTATTCAACCAATAATAAATAGTATGGTGGATGTCTTAGATATTCATGTTTCAATTTAACTTTCTCTGTGTATCTTTGAGCAAGATAGCACTAATCTTCAGTCTGAATAATCAACTCAATCCTATAACCTATTTGTATCTTTTTAATTTTCCCTTTTCCTGAGTTTGTGAATGTCTTATTGAGGAAAAAAGAAAACAAAATCTAAATTGATCAAGCAAGAAAAGAAAATCTAGATTGATAAAAAGAGAAAAAGAAAAGAAGAAAAAAAACCTAACTCAAAATCGATGACCAACATAAAAATAAGAATAATATCAAAAAACCAAAAAGCATTTTTATCCTTGCAAAGCGTTCGGACTTGGACACGTGTATGTCCAATGACACGTGTATGTCCAATGACATGTGTATGTCCAATGACACGTGTATGTCCAATGACACGTGTATGTCCAATGACATGTGTATGTCCAATGACACGTGTATGTCCAATGACCGAATGTGTAGACCGACTCACTTGGTAGAAATCTCAATGGCAAGTTGAACAGATTTGGTCAGGCTGTCTCTCATCTTGGTGTCCACAGGTTCGATACTCTGGATGTCAACACCACTGATTACCTGCAGCCATAGCAAAACAAAACAAAATTTGATTTTCTTCTCCTCAAGCAAAGCAATAAATTGAACGATCATTATAGCAATAAGAAATTAATAAGAGAAACACGCATTTAACATTGCTTTATGCGCAGTTTTACTCAAAATTCAAATCCTGATAATACTTCCATAATAACCTCGGAATATACACAGTGCGGAAAAAAAAATTCTACATAAAGAACTCGCAGAAGCTTAATACCCCACAATAAACTCAACAAAAACATACAAAAAAATCAACAAATCCAAAATATACTTAAGAAACGAAAAAAAAACCTTTAGCAAAGCAACGCTGAAAACTTACGAGATTATTCACGTCAAACTTGAGCAAACATTTTTTAGTAGCAAGTGAGTTGCGTCCAAAAACAGCAGTCTGGATGATTTGTGCAGAATGTCGATGAAAAGTGTCAAAGGTAGTGAGAGCTATGCTTGCTCTAATTTTGCTGCCTGTAAGCAATTAGAGGGAGTGCAAAATTTTGATAAAAGAGAAAAAAACTTAACAAGTAAAGAGTGTTCAATTAAACAATGTTTCAAATCCATTCACAGATCCAAAATTCTGAAGTAAAAACAGAGAGAGAAGATTGCATTTAAGACAGGAACATTACATCTAGTTTAAAAAATCACATTTACGAAACACATCAAATGCTATCACTTTTTAAAACGTTAAGTTCTGTATCCCATGACTTGTTTATGTCAAATTGCCTTCTTTCTTTTGTTTCAGTAATGTCGTTAAAATGGTGTATTGTAGCTTCAAGAAATCAAAGTTAAGTTCTGTATCCCATGACTTGTTTATGTCAAATTGCCTTCTTTCTTTTGTTTCAGTAATGTCGTTAAAATCGTGTATTGTAGCTTCAAGAAATCAAAGTTAAGTTCTGTATCCCATGACTTGTTTATGTCAAATTGCCTTCTTTCTTTTGTTTCAGTAATGTCGTTAAAATCGTGTATTGTAGCTTCAAGAAATCAAAGTTAAGTTCTGTATCCCATGACTTGTTTATGTCAAATTGCCTTCTTTCTTTTGTTTCAGTAATGTCGTTAAAATCGTGTATTGTAGCTTCAAGAAATCAAAGTTAAGTTCTGTATCCCATGACTTGTTTATGTCAAATTGCCTTCTTTCTTTTGTTTCAGTAATGTCGTTAAAATGGTGTATGGTAGCTTCAAGAAATCAAAGCACTCAGTGTCCAATGCACCCACTTAACACTTTGAGAACTTTCAGGTCACATGACCCTCTCTTCTTTCATTCTTAAGTAATTTGCTGTGACAAATTTGATATAAGCACAACACTAAAGGTGGCGATGGTAGCCGAGTGGCTGGACTGCCAGACTTGGGATCAGGAGATCCCGGGTATCTAGGCCCTGCGTTGTGTTTCTTTCTTGGGAAAGACACTTAACCCGCATTTTCCCCCTCGATCCTGGTGAATATGAGTACAGGCACTAACTTGAGGGTAAAACCTGCGTCAGCCTAGCGTCCTGTCAAGGAGGTGATTATTATCACGTTATAGGTATCAGGATAAGTTGGGACACTGTGGGCCGTAACGGCCTTGACGGAACATTGCTTCTCTTTTACAGTAATACAAATATATTTTAAAAATCTAAAATACAGAAAAACAAAAATAAAACAGGAACAATGGGTGGAAAATAGCAACAGCAAAGTAAGACTGTCACGGATGAGATGGTGTGAACATCTCCTGCTGGTGAACACGAAATGGAGCGCTTTCCTTTTTTTTTTTTAGTATTTCATTGAGATTAATCCCGTCCACTATTGTGATGATCTCAGGGTGAATATATGAGGAAGCAGCAAGATTCCCCTGCCAATCGCCCACAAACGAAGTGAAAAAAATATTGGCAGTGGAACTATGAGGTAACCAGCCAAGGCAGGGGTCCTCAAACATTTGTTCTTAGACCATCGACTCCGACATGGAATCCTTCATCGCTCATCAACCCCTAGGCATGTACAAGAAAATAAAATAACCCCTAGGCATGTACAAGAAAATAAAATAACCCCTAGACATGTACAAAAAAATAAAATAACCCCTAGACATGTACAAGAAAATAAAATATGTAAATAATAAGTAAGTAATTGGATGTGACCCCCCCCCCCCCCCCCCGGCATTTATCTACGACCCCTTGAATTGTCCCATAGACCCACCGATGTTCATGTCGACCACTTTGGAGGCCCTTGCTCTGAGGGGTGGGAGGATGAGACCAGAGAAGATATGAAATTGTTTGAGCCTAGAATGAGGAGGTGCACAAGACCACGAACACGGAAGAAAACAGTGTTTACTCTGAAAAACTTTTTTTAACCGGTGGCGGGGCTTGAACCCCAGGACCTTTGGTTGAGAGGAAGACACCTTGTTTCTGGACTGCCGAGTCCCTCGACATTGTGTGACAAGAAAACAGAAAGAAGGAGACAAAAAGGTAAATGAGAAGAAAACTATGCTTTGATAGTTGAGATGAGAGATAATAAAACTTCGTTTGTACCTAACTGTCTGCATACAAAGCCAATGAAGTCAGGTACGGAGAAGATCTTTGCTGCCATATTAGGATCAGTCTTATCCACCTGAAATTGTACAGAATACAACGCTACATGAGGATAGGAAAACTTGATAAAACGTTTACTTCGGGGGCGGAGGAGGGATATCACTTCAAGTGAGCACATGATTTCTTTCCTTTTTTCTTGCCAAGCAAAACCATAACAGTAATTAAATCACATGTCTTGCAAAGCAAAACCATAACAGTAATTAAATCACATGTCTTGCAAAGCAAAACCATAACAGTAATTAAATCACATGTCTTGCAAAGCAAAACAAAGGACCGTAATTAAATCATCTTTCTTGCAAGAATAGGTCAAAAACTGTTTTAGCCTGTAAAGCATTTCCATCTCCATGCAACATTTCCCCTGGTTATCTATCCCCCCCCTTTTTCTTCTGCCCCTATAAAAAGTGAAAATTTTTACAAAAAGGTTGAAATAAGTGAACGTAAATTTCACTCAAGTGGCTCATTTGCTTAGTGGCTATGTTGCCGAATGTGGCATCACCAGGTCCTGGGTTTGAATCATGGCAATGAAAGGTGCGACATTGTGTCCCTTGGGAAGTTCACTCAACTCATGTTTTTAAAAACTTGCCACAGACTAACAATCCTGTTCAAAAGGTGACTATTATCACCTGTTCCGCTTCATGCTAAAGGAACTGGCGTAAAATTCAGTTCTATGGGATGTGAAGGCCTTAAAGGAACCAGCGTAAAAATTCCGGTTCTATGGGATGTGAAGGCCTTAAAGGAACCGGCGTAAAATTCTGGTTCTATGGGATGTGAAAGCCTCAAAGGAACTGGCGTAAAAATTCCGGTTCTATGGGATGTGAAGGCCTTAAAGGAATCGGCATAAAAATTCTGGTTCTATGGGATGTGAAGGCCTTAAAGGAACTGGCGTAAAAATTCCGGTTCTATGGGATGTAAAGGCCTTAAAGGAACCGGCGTAAAAATTTTGTTTCTATGGGATGTGAAGGCCTTAAAGGAACGTTGAACATTCACTCAAAGAAATAAAGTACATCTTATGATAATACCCATATGTATCTCAATTCCTCATTGATCTGCATTTATACTCACATAAAAATGTATTATTCATAAGATTAATTATTCACTATTTAACTTAAACAGAAAGTCAGCTATGAGGAATTATTCCCACTTACCTCAAACTGATTGTTGAAAGCCAATTGCAAACGCAGTCTCGCATGATCAGATGTTTCAACCTGTGCGTTAAAATTCACAAATGAAAATTGTCTCAATCCATATCTAAGGAAGCAATGGATCTTTTTACAAACATGAAATATTCAAACAATGCACATAAAGCAAAAAAAAAGTAGCCACAACCTAAACATTTATTCACCATATCTGATTCAGAGTTACTTCAGTACTAGAAGACAAACAAAAAAACCCCAAAGAATCTATTAAAAAATATCTCTAACAATGCAGACAGTTTTACCTCCATAATGTCTGTGATAAAATCTGGTCCCAACATGAGACATAATGATTTCAAGGCATCGCTCTTTTTGGGCTTGCCAGCTATATAAAGATGATAAGAGAAAAAACAAGTCCAAGATTATAAACATGATAAGAAAATGGACATCGGAGGACTTCTTCCTCAGTCATCACAGAGCATTTTTGTTCAAATTATTCCATATCTTCTTGTGTGGCATCAGTGGCTGAGTGGTTAGGCTGTCAGACTTGGGATCATGAGGTGCTGGGTATAATTCCTAACAAACCTAGTTCCACATTCTCTCCCACTTGACCCAGGTGAAAATGGGTACAAGCACTAGCTTGGAATATAAAAAACCTGCATCATACTATCACCTGTTCCGATTCACGCTATAGAAACGGGATAAGCCCCGGCTCTATAAGCCATATTGGCCGTAAAAGGAATTTATTCCTATTTCCTTATCCTTTCAAAGTGCATTAAAAAAAAGGTGTCAATAGGCTCTTGATAGCACGGAAAAAGAGAAGACCAAACGTATGACCATTTCATCATGATAGGATGTAGAAAAGACCAAACGTATTACCATTTCATCATGATAGGATGTAGAAAAGACCAAACGTATTACCATTTCATCATGATAGGATGTAGAAAAGACCAAACGTATGACCATTTCATCATGATAGGATGTAGAAAAGACCAAACGTATTACCATTTCATCATGATAGGATGTAGAAAAGACCAAACGTATTACCATTTCATCATGATAGGATGTAGAAAAGACCAAACGTATTACCATTTCATCATGATAGGATGTAGAAAAGACCAAACATATTACCATTTCATCATGATACGATGTAGAAAAGACCAAACGTATTACCATTTCATCATGATATGATGTAGAAAAGACCAAACATATTACCATTTCATCATGATAGGATGTAGAAAAGACCAAACATATTACCATTTCATCATGATAGGATATAGAAAAGACCAAATGTATTACCATTTCATCATGATGGGATGTAGAAAAGACCAACAAGTCATGAACCAACTCATTGTGAATACAAAGAGCATAGAAACAAATCCCATACTGCAGTTTTTTCACCTGGAAAGCAATGTCGGCTTGCAGTCAAAGAGGGCACATCATGATAAGAAGAAACAGGTAACCGCTTACTTTCACCATTGTGTAACACTGAAGAAGAAACAGTTAACCGTTTACTTTCACCATTGTGTAACACTGAAGAAGAAACAGTTAACCGCTTACTTTCACCATTATGTAACACTGAAGAAGAAATAGCTAACCGCTTACTTTCACCATTGTGTAACACTGAAGAAGAAACAGTTAACCGCTTACTTTCACCATTGTGTAACACTGAAGAAGAAACAGTTAACCGCTTACTTTCACCATTGTGTAACACTGAAGAAGAAACAGTCAACCGCTTACTTTCACCATTATGTAACACTGAAGAAGAAACAGTTAACCGTTTACTTTCACCATTGTGTAACACTGAAGAAGAAACAGTTAACCGCTTACTGTCACCATTATGTAACACTGAAGAAGAAACAGTTAACCGTTTACTTTCACCATTGTGTAACATTGAAAAAGAAAAAAACCCTAGTCTAATTTGTGATGCCATCAGCATCAAAGTGTGCAGCACAGAGACAACACAACCTAACCGGTGTGTAAAAGCAGTGAGAAGACGCAGTATTTTGCACTTATAGTAGACATATGAAGTGATTTAATCACCTGTAAAGGCGATATTATTTTTAACACTTCCATAACGCTTCAGACACTATCAGAACAGCATTTCCTTCGCTCTGGATTTGCTTTATTCAAATTTATCTTCGCAAGGTGACAGATTTGAAAAGAGTGAAAGGAGAGAAAATTAGGACCTACCCGCAACCCCCGTCAACCATCCACCCCTTTTCTCTGGAAAAAATCTGTTGAATGAAATTAATCATAATAATATAGTACAGAATGAAAGAAGTCTTCCTTTACGGATATCAAATGAAATTAGTCTCGTCTCTTCCTAATTTGTGATTGTTTTCCTTTCTAAATAGTAAGCGTAGGCAACAAGACGGATTCTTATGCCTTGGGTAAATGAGTTAACATGAATTAAATACAATTCAATTTGACATAAGATTCTCTTTTGATAAGCAACGTGTCAAGTCATAAACTCAAGAACTCACCACTCAAGCTTAAGACATTGAAGGTTTCTTGAGGGCTCAACACGACCAGATCAGGACCAAAACTCACCCATTTCATCATCTCTTTTGATAAGCAGCGTGTCAAATCATAAACTCAAGAACTCACCACTCAAGCTTAAGACATTGAAGGTTTCTTGAGGGCTCAACACGACCAGATCAGGACCAAAACTCACCCATTTCATCATCTCTTTTGATAAGCAACGTGTCAAGTCATAAACTCAAGAACTCACCACTCAAGCTTAAGACATTGAAGGTTTCTTGAGGGCTCAACACGACCAGATCAGGACCAAAAATCACCCGAGTTGTTTTCTTCTGAAAGTTGAAGACCTGCACGGCTGTGTTGCTCGGACAGCGATAGGTGACAACCCTTGTTTTATCACGTCCCTTGATAAATTGAAAAAGGAAAAATTTGTCCTCATGAAAATAAACAGTCAAGTCCAGTAAAAGCTACAACTTTTAGTCCATGTAAAAGATGAAAAACATCACGTTGTTGTTATTATAATAATTTATGATAAATATGTCAAACTAACATATTGGCATTTCCAGTAGATTTATTAATTTATGACTCAACAAAAACATTAAGAAAAGAGAGATGTCATTAAGCTTTGCGAACCAACCATGTACTTTCAAAACTCTTTTTCCTAATAAAAACTACAGAGATTTTACTAAATTGGTTAGAAAATGTTATGGAACAAAAAAAAGAAAAAAAAAGAAAAAAAGGTTCATTTAAAACAAGAAACTAAAAAGGAAGTTGACCCATACCTGAGCAATTGACGGATCAATGGATTGTTCAAAGTAAGCCACTTTGCGGATATCTCCACTTCCGGCTCCACCACCATGCCTATAGGAAACATTGTAACTTGGACATTTAGCTTGGAAGACTTAGTGTAGTATAAACCAACATCATGTGCTAAATACAACCAAAGACAGAACCTAATTATAACTGTATACAAAATTATATAAGTGAGTCTTATAGCTGAGGGTTTTTGTCAATGAAAATTGCATAGTCATCGAACTTAGTCATTTTCTTATATAGTTCTTAAACAATATATATTCTTTTATGCATTAAACAGTCATTATGATAAAATTCACCTCTATGAACTCAAAAAGCTTACAATTACAATTCATTATCATTTCTTACTTTTATGTAGTAGCACGTCAAATTCTTTTCCCTTTATGATATGCAATATGAAAAGAAAATCAACATATCTTAATTTCAAATAACTTATAAAGATGTTGCTTCTTCTTTATCTTTCTTTTGTCTGTTTAACTTGTATTTTGCTTGGTTGTTCAATATGACAAGACAGACAAACCTAAAAATCTTCTGAGCAACAAAGAAGAAAAATTAACCCCACAGTAAAATACTCAAGTTGAGTTAACCCCCAATTCTTATTTATTTTGAAGCAATAGCCATAATGAGTAGGGAGGTGAAGAATAGCACCACAAAGGACAACTAAGTCTAAATATTACTAATTACTTTAAGAGATGTTCAATCTCATTGCCAAGTTCTTTCTTCCACAACTCCTCTGTTGCAGTGAGCATGTAGGCTGTCGGACCAAGTACTGAACGGACCTGGAAAACACAGATTTCTTTTACACTTTTTTCCGTAATGATCCACAGGACGTTAATAATACTTCCAATGGATTTTCCAAGAGTATGAAAAGAAAAATTATTTCTTTTCCTCATTCTTTAAACAATTTTTAGAATACAATATTAGGTGACAACAAAGTGCTAACTAATAGCACACGTCACATACAAACAAAACCTGGATAAAAAAAAGTCAGACATCGCATTAGTATTCTAAGATTAAGAATCACAACAACACCTTTTAAAATCGATTTAAGTGATTTGAAAACCCTCAACTCAACTCGATAACAAATCATTAACAACAAACCCTTACAAAGCAGAGATCACAGCTAGTAGAGAGGAAACAACAAATTTATCAACATCCTGCTAAACGAGTGTGTGAAATAATGACCTGACAAACTGTGATATAGTATGCCAAACACAATTCTACATTCTCTCAAGTTTAATAACACTTTCAACCCAACTGCACAAACCGTTTGGATGAATGCAAAGAAGAGTATTAACCCAAACTTTAAAATAATGGCATCATGTCAACTGGTTACATATTAAGAAACAATGATAGCCAATATGAACTTAAGAATTCCTTAGAGCCACTGCAATGAGTGAGAAAATTAAATGAAACCTCCATTCCTATCTAAAATTAGAAAGTTTAAAAAACTCCCCAGCTAATGACACTAGTGGAAGCGTTGTAGCTGAACCAGAGTGTTGTGGGTTTGTAATCACGATGATTCTGGTTCAAACATCACAGCTGGCACAGGTGGGGCTTTTCTTCACAACGTTGTACTCTTAGGAAAGATACTTTACTCTACTTTCCTCACTTGACTCAGGTGAGTATGAGTACCCAGCTATAGGTGGAGAAAGATCTTGTTAGGAGTTGAGAAGGACTTTGAATGAAATGGCCTGCTGGGGGATAAATGATGTACACAGTCAGTAAGCCTGCACTTATGGACTGGGATATGGACTGTAAATCCATTTTTACCTTTACGTAAGTTTAACACCTTGCCATTGCCTGCACATCTGACCAATACTCCCCACAGCCATTGCCTGCACATCTGACCAATACTCCCCACAGCCATTGCCTGCACATCTGACCAGTACTCCCCACAGCCATTTTCTGTTCCCTAGACCCACATCAAAAAATTCTAGGAAATGATGACTTCTTAGTAATTCAAGTTTCCTTTCAGGTAACATTTTAAGATTTTTTTAAAACACAAAAACTTACTTTTCCAGTGTAAGTGTCTTGCACATAGATACCTTCATTCTTGCTCAAAGGGAATTTTTTTCTGATGGCAATCAAAATATATGAGTTCATGAATATTGAATTACACAGTTCAAAATTGAAAAATGATGACTTTGCTATATATGATAAAAACGTATAAAAATTATCAAGAATGAAATTTCCACCAAACAAAGAAAAGAAATTAAAATGTAAGAGATGTATTTTTTAATATTTGTACATAAAACTACTGAAAGGATTCAAATTAAATTAATGACACCTGTTCACATCTGGGAAGGCATATATATTTGCTGTGTACTAGAAATATTAAGTACTTTAAGATGAGAAAATATGATATGTTTAACTCAACATCTGGAAATCACTGAAGCCAAGAAAAATTAGGTCTCAATTTTCTTTCTGCCTTTGAAAAAGAGTCAAAAGGCACTTCTACTAATATATATGAAGAATAAAATCAGTATAATGACACTAGACTTGTTGATTGCACCTAAGTTTGTAAAACTGAGGGAAAAGGATTCAAGGCTTCAAGCTCAATAAAATTAGTGTGACATTTGCATCTTAAAGAATCTTTACAGCAAAGGGCAGAATGCAACTTGAATAATTCAATTCAATTCAAACACCTCATTTAACCATGAAGGAAATTTGTCACAATCAACATCAGCCCAAGATTATCATAAATAAAGAGTATGACAAAGATATGGGAATTCAACATGGCAATTTCAAAATATTTACAACCAAGATTAAGAAACAAAATTAATTTAAAGGCAAGCGGTTATGAGCAATCAAAACAGTGTCCATTACCTTCTTGACACAATGTTGACATGAACTGGCGGAATGTAATTCAGTGGGCCTGTGATGAGCCATTTCTCTCCAGTTTTCTCTGAACTGGTTCTTGAGAGGAAAAAAAAAAAAAAAAGAGGAAAAAAAAAGAAAAAGAACATAGAATATTGTAACTTATATCAGAGTTTCTTTTCTTTAAGGGAGTTTGGGACCAAAAGGTTGATTTTCTGTTCTTTGTATATGAATAGAATGATCATTTATCTACATGTTTATGGCAGAAAAATGTCCATATAAAGTATAATTTCTTTTTTACGAAACATTTTGTGTGCGAGGGTAGGTAAAACAGTCAAAGTTTTGACGTAAATTACCCTAACACTGACTGAGAAGATGGCAGCGAAAGCCCGTATATTGGTGGCTAATCGCCAAATGTGGCAACACTAAGATCACCTGGCTTCTGCCGACACCGCTCGTCGATTCGGCCCATCGCTGTGTGACATAAGAGGCGCTGCGTGTCAGTGTGTATGTAAACATGCGCACAAGCATAGGAAGAGGGAAAAAACCAATAACTGGTCATTTTGACGCCTGTTTTCACAACAGTGCACATCTAAACCTATATTTATAATCTTCTTTACATTAGTAACAATGCCAGAGACTGTTGAAAGAGTAAGGGGCTGCTACAACAAGGGAAACCCGTCAGAAGCATTTGTTTTATGTTATTTTTACTTTCGATTTTTTTATTTGCATTTTTCTCAAAATGTAGTTTCTTCACACTAAAATTCTATCTCCTTCCCAATTTGTATTATATTTGGCACACAGGTTCCTCTTGTCAATGTTAATAGAATGACATCAGGTTTTTTTTATATCTTCTTAACTTTTTGAGAATTCTTTTTGTAATGAAAATGCTGTTTTTGTATATGCACGAGATATATTATTTTCAAAAATTCTTTCTTTAAAACTGTCTAAAATATAATTAAAAAAACCGACGTTACTCTTTTAGATATTGAATGAATAAAAACGATCTGCACAGGTTTTGAGTGATTTTATTCACATCTAAGGGCGGCCGTTGCTATGGCAACCAAGAACGCTACAAACGTTTCAATGATATAAGATGACTGTATTTTGACAGTTACTTATGTACAAACTAAAAAGCAAAAACCCAAACTCAAAAGCAAAAACAAAATCACTTCAGGAGGCCCCACCATAACCATTTCTCCATCACCAATCTTATCCTTCTTACAATCAGAGGTGAAAAGCAAAAACACCCAGATTTATTTATTTTGTTAAATTTTGACTATATTCTACTCTTTGTTATTATTATTTTTATTTTTGTGTACTTCTAGGGAAGGGGAAGGGAAATATCTGTCTCCAATGGATTTGGGGGTGGGGGAAGGAAGTGTTGGGGGGGGGGGGGGGGGGGGTCCTCTAGATTATTTGTTAACAGACAATATTTGTGGGAATAAATGGTGGATTACATCATTACATATCAACAATGATTTACAAAAGCATAAAAGATATTTTCAATTACAAATTATGTTCCAGTAAAAAAAAATGTCTTCCTTTTCATACAGAATTGTTACCTGTCTATAAACTCTTGCGTCTTATGCCCAAAATATGATATCCAACACATATAATATTCTCAACATGATATTAACTATAGCTTCCAAAGAAAAGTAATACTGCATTAACCGCAAGTGTAGAAAAACACCCATGCCCCTTCCCCCCTTTTTAGCAGTATTTGTTGGGCTGTTGCCAGTTTTATAGATGAATTGAATATAAAATGCTAAGTTTAATTCAACTACAAAGAGAGAGAGAGAGAGAGAGGTAGAGAGAAAGAAAGAATGAGAGAGAGAGAGTGAGAGAGAGAATTAATAACTTCTCTGAACGACACCTTAATCCTTCTCGAATACGGAAAGTAGACGAAAGCCAACACTGATTTTGAAGTGTAGGTTGACACATTATTCTAGGCAGACGGAAATTTGATCTCTCAGTCTAACCAGAAAACAAAATCTTGAGGTACTGTTGTTATTCGCACACTTCTGAGTGGAGAAAGAGGTGTGGTAAACAAAGACAGAAATCTAATTTGACATACCCCGTCGATGACGTCAGTGAAGTTGTCCAAAGCTTGAAGCAAAAGAGATTCCTCATCAGACAAAACATGACCGTTATGGACTTTTCCATTTTCCAAAAGCTCACCTGCAATGAGTTGTAAATACAATTTGTAAATCTTTTGTCTACACGATTCTTGCATCAATTTTTTTTAATTCATACTGCAAGTATAAGTAATGAAACACCTAACAATTCTATCCAAATTATCCTGCCCTTCAAGTCAAGAAAAAAATTACCTTTTATACAAATGATATATATAAAAGAGATTCCATGTCAACAAAATTTCAAACGACAGTGTAAGCATTTATATAACTTTTCTCACCTGGATGAAGGAAAAATTTGGACAGCCCGACTTTGAGCACCTTTTTGCCCAACTGTGGCTTTCCATCCGACCCAATTGGATTTAAAATAACTGCATATTGACCCTTTTTTACAACAGTCTTTTTCACAGATTGCAGCACTTCCTAAAAAAAGAGAGTAAATTGGAAAAACAAAACGAAAACCATGTACAAATGTTCACTGTTTTAAACATTAAAAAAAAAACTCAATTGACAAACAAACTAATGAAATACGCTCACGCTCCGATAGTCCGGACTTCAACATTCCGGATGTCTCAGCAATCTGAGCAGATGAGCCGGGGGCAGATTCTTTTTTTCTTTATTTGTACTCGATAATCCGGAATTTTGGGATTTTGGATCCAAACACCCAAGTTACCACATCATAGAGCATTTATAAACCAGACACTCAACTGACCGAGATAGTCTAATCAGTCCACTGATGGCGCATCAAAGCCACCAACTTTACTTTCTTAACACCACTTCAACCTTGCATTTTAGCAACATGATGTCACAGCCAATTGCCCAGGCAGGTGGATAGACGCGAGTGGATGGGTTGTACGGTCTGCCCAGACACAAAGCACTGTATAATGCACTAAGCCTATATTGCTGTAAGTTCTAAGGCCTTTAGCTGATTCACAGTGTGATAATCCAGATGTCTTGACAATACGGACAAATTGTTTGGACTATCGAGATGTGACTGAAGAGAACTAGGAAATAAATATAGATAACACATTTCAAATACAATGTGAAATTGCACTTAGAAAATTTTTATCTTTTAATTACTACTAGACTACAACAAAAAAAGTGAAAAAACTTCCATGAAAGCGCGAAAAGAAAGACTAACAGCTAGTAAAAACCAACAAGAAAAGCAGAAGAAAGGAATTTTTCTTATTCTTATTTCTCTTGAATTTTTTGCCTGTATCTTCTTTTTCAAAGCTAAAATTAAAACTGGAAGTTTTTATCTTAAGTAGATTGTTGTGAGGAAATTCTTTTTGAAAGGACATAGATATTTAGAAAATGAATAGTCTTTTGCATTCTAGGTTTTTCCACCAGTAAACATCTAGTGACAAACTTTAGCCTGGAATCCACATGGCCACTGAAAAAGGGGATAACCAAGATCTGCATGGCGAAGAGAACTGGAGAGGGAGTTGAAGGACCTTTGAATGTCTTGGAAAGAGATTGAACAGATGGCACAGGACAGGGATTGCTGGAGGGCTCTTGTTGCTGGCCTGTGTCCCACCAGGGGCATGATGACGATGACAATTATAGGTTTATCCAGAGAACTAACAAACTTAAGAAGTAAACATCACCTACTAAATTAATTACGCCCATTACAAAGAAGAAAATAGACATTTCATTTAAAATCATGATGATCATATGATGAAAATATTCTTTTACAATTAGTTGCAATAAAACACCTGATAAATGAAAATAAATCAAACTTTTGCTGATAAAGAACTTTTCAAAAGAAATTAATGGTGGTATGGATGAAAGGGCAGACTCACCACACCAATTTGAGGGGAATAACACGAGCAATCTGCATGAGTAATAAGCCATATTTCTCCAGCCAATCTAGAAAGAAAAATAATAATTCAGAAAGCTTAATAAAAACGAAATCAAATACAAAATCAACCCTTATACATAAAGAAGAAAATAATTTTCTTAACGACAATGAAAAGTTAACTTTAAAATCAAATATTTACAATGAAGAAATCAATCTTCACTACTTCTTTCATCTCATTTACAACAATGTCAAACACAACGTCTGTTGCACTTCTTTGAATCACTTCACTATAAAATCTGGTTTGTTTCACAGAGATCATAAATGAAAATAATAAATCTTGAACATCAGTTAAGAATCAACAGTAACTCATGTGCATCTATATTCCAAGCACACTGATCTATCAGAAAATCCAATTGCATCTATATTCCAAGCACACTGATCTATCAGAAAATCCAATTGCATCTATATTCCAAGCACACTGATCTATCAGAAAATCCAATAGCATCTATATTCAAGCACACTGATCTATCAGAAAATCCAATTGCATCTATATTCCAAGCACACTGATCTATCAGAAAATCCAATTGCATCTATATTCCAAGCACACTGATCTATCAGAAAATCCAATTGTATCTATATTCCAAGCACACTGATCTATCAGAAAATCCAATTGCATCTATATTCCAAGCACACTGATCTATCAGAAAATCCAATTGCATCTATATTCTAAGCACACTGATCTATCAGAAAATCCAATTGCATCTATATTCCAAGGACACTGATCTATCAGAAAATCCAATTGCATCTATATTCCAAGCACACTGATTTATCAGAAAATCCAATTGCATCTATATTTCAAGCACACTGATCTATCAAAAAATCTAATTGCATCTATATTCCGAGCACACTGATCTATCAGAAAATCCAAGTGCATATATATACATGTATAAAAGTATGTTTTATTTTCTCCTCTTCCTTAAAACATGTCTTGATGCTTATCAGGTAATGGAAACAGTCATGTGCCCTGATTTAAAAACAGAACTTACAAAATGTTATCAATGCACTCAGAGAATAATTTCTTTTTCCCAAACATTTCTTTGTAAGAAAAGTTGCAAAAATTACAATCACACTTACCCAGTGTGTAGAAGTTGATGTTTGTGACTTTGACTTTCATTTCTAGTATTTGACTTCATTTTTTAATTGTTTCTTTGTTTTGTACACCAACATGCACATTAAATTCTTTACCTGGTTCGTCCTGACAGGTCTTTCATGGTTTTTTCAGCTTTCAGGTATAAGCCCACGTCACGAGTAAGGGTTAAAGATTTCTCTAATGACACCACCTAATAAAGCAATTGAAAAGAGAACAAAAGCACAAAACATTTATATTTGGTTTCCTGAAAGAATACGAATCATGAAATATATATGACAAGCATGCCTGTAGACAATGATGATTATGATTACTCTTTGACCACATTCTTCTTTTTCAACGATGAACCAAACATTAGGTTACCGGATGCAAGGTGATATCAAATATACCAGTATTCGATATTAGGTTAGGCTTGCTTTTCATTGCAGATCTAATGACTGGAAATGAAGGAATGAGTAAAAATAAAAATAAAAAGGTTCGCGGATTGCAGGCAGAATAATCTTTTTCCAGTCAAGTAAAAGACTGATTTGATCTTAGAGGTCACTCGCTATGAACCTAAATCAGGCTATTCGAAATCTACATGCGAAATGTGGAGGTTGTGGATGCAGTGGTTTCTGAGTTAAAAGCGGTTCTGATGTCTTACACAATTTGAGATAAACAAACGCCATTGCAAAGATTTTGCAATTAATCACGTCTACTAATGATGAGTCTTCAGGTGAGTTTCTTTCTTTTTTCTATGATAAAAAAACTGGCTTTTCAATGCAACCAACCATTCAAGTTTGATTATTTTTTCTTAAATCTTTCATAAATTTCTTTCAAGTATGCACAGATATGCTTCAATTTCAGGATAAATGTTGCTATGACCATAATAAAATAAGTGATTCCTCGCTTCAAATAAGGAAATTTAACGTTGTTTTTTTATCAACGAGAAAAAAAATTAAAAAAGACAACAAAACAAGACACAATGGAGACCCTCCAACAGAGCCTAAACAGAAAAGAAGAAAAGATGGCAACCAATAATGACACAGTGACAGAGACTGATGTGAAAAGACAAAGGATTTGAGAAATCTGAAACAATGTTTGGAACGTTAGTAAAGCACAGGAAAAATTGTTAGGGAAATCATCCATGATATATATATTTATGCCTAGCGGTAATTGGAAAGTCGGTTATTTGGAACAGCCAATGTTTTGGAACGATTCCCCTGGAACAGAATCCTCTCTATGAAAATAGAACTGTTTCATTGGAAAGTCGGTTATTTGAAACAGCCAATATTTTGGAACGATTCCCCTTGGAACAGAATCCTTTCTATGAAAATAGAACTGTTTCATTGGAAAGTCGGTTATTTGGAACAGCCAATTTTTTGGAACAATTCCTCTGGGACAGAATCCTCTCTGTGAAAATTGTACTGTTTCATTGGAAAGTCGGTTATTTTGGAACAGCCAATTTTTGGAACAATTCCTCTGGGACAGAATCCTCTCTGTGAAAATTTTACCGTTTCATTGGCAAGTCGGTTATTTTGGAACAGCCAATTTTTGGAACGATTCCTCTGGAACGGAATCCTCTCTGTGAAAATTTTACAGTTTCATTGGAATGCTCCCCACTTGTTTGGATTGGGAAAATGATCATAGACTCAAATCGAAACAAAAATCCAAATGTGATTATCGCTGGAACGTAAAACCACCAAATCGCTTATCAGTTGCTACATGAAGATGGAGCGCCGGATCATTAATCATGATACACTACGCTATGCCCACACTGTTTGGATGGCCTGTGTGGCTTTGTTGCATAGACGTGTGAATGAAACAAAGGAGGTAAGCCTATCACATCAGATGATCAATAACGATGAACGGCTGGCCAGGTGTTGGATTTAGATGGACATTGACCATGATCACCCGGCCGGACCGATGACAGGACGACACGCGTAGCATATTGCATAGGCATATTATGAATGAGACAGCACAGGCTAGCAAAGTGCATCACTCAATCACCGTCCCCATTTCCCCACCTCAGTCCAGTCAGTCTCTCACTCTCACCAATCTGACATGCATCCAGTGACAACTACAATTTGCTTGATCATTTTGCTTCCAACTTGTAGACCCATCAAAAGTCATTGTGTAGCAATAGTGATATAATGAATGACCGGCAGTTACACATGCTAGAGTTCAGTCATTAAAAAATGATGACATTAATGTGTAACTTTTCCCGTGTCGAACATTAAAAAAAAATGTTTTTGGGGTGGAACACACCGAGGGTAAAATGGGATGTGCAACTACCGATAATACCTGTATGTGTAGAATGCTGCATATAAAAGAAATAAACATACCTGTATCAATTGTCGTAATCATGCACATAATATATGTATAATACACTATAAGGTCGTTTGATTCATGGATGTTGCCTAATCAGAATGCGGCTAAATTGAAATGATTTCTGTGCAACGGTACTGTTCTAATTAAGAGGCTTCGACTGTATGTCTAGGATGAGAGTGAGAAAGAAAACAACTCACTGTTTCAAACACATCTGGTAAATAAGCTCCTAGCTCTTTGATAAGCCAATTCTCTCCGGTAACTCTTTTCCTGACATCAAAAGATAAAGACCATATATTATAATTAAATGATCTTAGGTATTAGAAAGCATAATACCATCAATTCGAATAAAAGATATAAAAACAACAATTTCATCTCCATAATAACTGACCGACTCAATTCTGGAGTAGTGCCGTCACCACACATGTTTTTATAAAATTCAACCACAAACTGTTGATAAAGTGTTGATTTTTAAAAGTGATGTTGAAGCTGATCTAAGACATAGGATAAACAGATGACCATTTACAGCTTTAGAGAAAAAATGTATTTTGTTTCTGCCCTTTGATCTTCTAAAGGCATCCTTTACCGCTCACAGCAAAGCAATAAAAGGCAAACTACGTCGTAATAGCTTGAATATAAGGGGAATGTTAGATACCTTTATAAATGAAACTGACTTACGTTCCAGAGTTATCGACCGTGTCCTGCTCAGCTTTTAACTTCAAAACTAAGCCTGCCTTAATGATTGTTGCATCGATTATGGAGATAATTTTCTGTGAACAGAACACATGTGAAATAGTGGCATATTCAACATTTACAGGTGGGATTGTTTTTTTTTACATGATAGAACCATCATCTCTCTCTCTCCAGTATGATCTCCTTACTCATTTGAAAAACCCACTAACTCTGAATAGTACAGTACATTAAACTACTTCTGTTCTGTTGTTTCATTAGATTTTACGCTGTCCGGCATATGCAGTGATCTTGGGGTGAATTAAAAGGATACAGTAAGATGAAAGATAAAATGAAAGCTGTCCGGCATAAGTGATCTTGGGGTGAATTAAAAGTCAAAAGAAAGTTCAGAAGATAAAAGGTCCTACAGGTAACGCCTATCAACTGACAACAACATTATCACATGGCTCTGTTTTAAATAGTTCATATGATAAAATCAAACAAACTGTTATTCCCATCAATGTGCTAAAGATTCAAACAGTACTAAAACAAACTGTTATTCCCATCAATGTGCCAAAGTTTCAAACAGTACTAAAACAAACTGTTATTCCCATCAATGTGCCAAAGATTCAAACAGTACTAAAACAAACTGTCATTCCCATCAATGTGCCAAAGTTTCAAACAGTACTAAAACAAACTGTTATTCCCATCAATGTGCTAAAGATTCAAACAGTACTAAAACAAACTGTTATTCCCATCAATGTGCCAAAGTTTCAAACAGTACTAAAACAAACTGTTATTCCCATCAATGTGCTAAAGATTCAAACAGTACTAAAACAAACTGTTATTCCCATCAATGTGCCAAAGATTCAAACAGTACTAAAACAAACTGTTATTCCCATCAATGTGCTAAAGATTCAAACAGTACTAAAACAAACTGTTATTCCCATCAATGTGCCAAACATTCAAACGGTACTGTTCTAACTAATTCATATAACAAAATGAAATGAACTGTTCATCATGATGTCAAAGATTCAAATGGCACTGTTCTAACTAATTCATATAACAAAATGAAATGAACTGTTCATCAATGTGTCAAAGATTCAAACAGCACTGTTCTAAATAATTCATATAACAAAGTAAAATGAACTGTTATTCCCATCATTATGTCAGTTGTGTTGAGTTGGCTTTTCTTTCTATAAGAAACATGCGTTTTTGATGAGCATTTACATAAAGATCATAACACCAAAATAAGAGAGAAGAAAAAAATTAGCCACTAATGGTGAAGAGAAAATAAACCTGATATTCCCTTATATTGGATAAATGTTGAATTATTCAGGAAATATTTAGATATCAATCTAAAATATAACAGTAATAAACAGAGGTTGAAATGAATGATTAAACTTCATGCACTCACAACTTGAGGGATAGGTCTGTAGGTCAAAGGTCCCTTGCATTGCCAGATATCACCCGCCTTCCTCAGCACTTTCCGTCCTTATGGTCACGAATGGCCTCAAGACGAATGGCCTGATTGGCTTTGACCACTGGCAGAAGTTTCAATGCTGGCGTGTAATCCTTACTCTCAGTACCAAACTTTGGGGCATCTGACAAATACTCACCCGGATAAAGGGCATAAGGTAGCTGTGAAGAGATTATCAGGCTTTTGTTGGTGTCCACTGCCATAAACAGTGTTCATAATCCTTGACTAAAAAATGGACACATTTTCATTCACATGTTTTTTCATCATTTGAGCATACTCATTACACATAAACGATTATGAGAAATTACTTCTCTCGGTTTTTTTCTTATTCATCAAAGAAATGTAAATGATGGCATGTAACTAACTAATATCTTTTAGGATTGAATATTTATTTTTGAAATTGAACTGGTTACCATGCCGAATGTTGCAAATCTTAAATTTTGTGTGGCGTCTATGTGTTGCCATCCACATAGTCCTACTAATAACTTTGAATGATAATGTAATGCAGCAGCAGAAGTAGTAGTAGTAGTAGTAGTAGTAGTAGTAGTAGTAGTAGTAGCAGTAGCAGCAGCAGCCAGCAGCAGCAGGAGCAGTAGCAGTAGCAGCAGTAGTAGTAGTAGTAGTAGTAGTAGTAGTAGTAGTAGTAATAGTAGTAGTTATAATAAAACTGTTATTATAACTGAAACAAAAGGTGTCCGATACAGGACAAAGCAAGGGTGAGCAAATTTTCCATCTTCAGCTTTTAATTTTTCCCCTAAAATATTCTTGACCAGTACAGTAGACCTGAAGCGGGTAGATGATGAGAAATTAAGATTTACTTTTTTTGCGATTTTATGAATGAAAGAAATGAGAGGACTGAGCAGTGATGGATGAAGATTGACAGCAATTAGAGACACGAGAGGGATTTTGCTTTTTTAAGTGATTTTTTCCACAGAATTGTTCCTTTGTATATCAGGCTGATGAACTGTTATCAAGTTCAAATTAAATAAATATGAACACATGTTATCAGGAGAGGGTAAGAGGTTCTCTAGAAGGGAGGTTAGTAATACAACAAAAAAGACAATTTCTTTTGGTTTTTCTTATTTTCTTTAAAAATGAATAGCTTTCTCTGTTCGAATAATTTTCTTACCAGCTTGTCATGGTATAAAACCTTTGTTTCTCCGATACAAGTTTCTTGACATTTTCCTTTAATGTACTTTCTGTGAATTAAATAGAAACACAATGAATTTTTTTTTTATGAATAATAATAATAAGCAGTTAATTTCACATCAACAATTTTATCATAGAAGTGTATACTGATTCCTATGCTCATCTTTTCCCCAGCATCACTATACCTCTTTACAAATCACAGTGATAACATATCACTTTACCTCTTTACAAATCACAGTGATAACATATCACTTTACCTCTTTACAAATCACAGTGATAACATATCACTTTACCTCTTTACAAATCACAGTGATAACATATCACCATACCTCTTTACAAATCACAGTGATAACATATCACTTTACCTCTTTACAAATCACAGTGATAACATATCATTATACCTCCTTACAAATCACAGTGATAACATATCATTATACCTCCTTACAAATCACAGTGATAACATATCACTATACCTCCTACAAATCAGTGATATCATATCACTATACCTCTTTACAAATCACAGTGATAACATATCACTATACCTCTTTACAAATCACAGTGATAACATATCACTTTACCTCTTTACAAATCACAGTGATATCATATCACTATACCTCCTTACAAATCACAGTGATAACATATCACTATACCTTACAAATCAGTGATATCATATCACTATACCTCTTTACAAATCACAGTGATATCATATCACTATACCTCCTTACAAATCAGTGATATCATATCACTATACCTCCTTACAAATCAGTGATATCATATCACTATACCTCTTACAAATCACAGTGATATCATATCACTATACCTCTTTACAAATCAGTGATAACATATCACTATACCTCTTTACAAATCACAGTGATATCATATCACTATACCTCTTTACAAATCAGTGATAACATATCACTATACCTCCTTACAAATCGCAGTGATATCATATCACTATACCTCTTTACAAATCACAGTGATAACATATCACTATACCTCCTTACAATCACAGTGATAACATATCACTATACCTCCTTACAAATCACAGTGAAAACAAATATCAGGCCACAAAAATCTAGACAAATATTCACATTGACTGTTCATCACTTTTATTGTAATTGCCAATGCGGTCCTCTTGTCACAAAAATCGAGGAGATAGAAAAAGTGAGCATCTCATCAATCAAATTTGAAAAAGTGAGCATCTCATCAATCAAATTTGAAAAGTGAGCATCTCATCAATCAAATTTGAAAAAGTGAGCATCTCATCAATCAAATTTAGAATCAACGAAAAAAACATACTTCTATGATTATGGGTCAATGATTTGTTGTAAATTATTTACGAAATATGTAAGTTGATATAAACATTCTTCAGATCATTAGTGCGTTTAATGAGTGAAATCAACATCAAATGGCATTGATTGCCTCGTAATTATTAAGTTACCACACATGAGATTATGAGGTCCTAGGTATGAATCCTTGCAAGACCATTTTCTGTTCTATGCTGTGTTTCCAGAGAAAGACAATGAACACCCATTTTCCTTCTCAACCCATACGCAAGAGAGTACCAACATCAGCTGGGGCATAAAACCTGTGGTCTAGCGATGTATTATCCCCTGTTCTGCTGTGCGTTATGGAAACCAGGTTACGCTCTGGCTCTATGGGCTATAGCAGCCTTGAAGAAACTTTACTCTACACTATGAAGATACACTGTCAGATTGAACAAAACAACTTCATTGTTATTATTCTGTGATGTTTTTAAAATTTTGGGAATGGGCTGAAAATCTTTTAAAATGTTCACACTTTTTACAGATTTGTTTGTTTTGTTTAATTGGAATTTACCCCACCCACCATCTGTGATGATCTCAGAGTGAATTAAGAAGAAAAAACAAGATGAAAGGATAAATAAAAAGGGTGAGATGAAATAAGCAGGAACCCACCAGCAGCAACCGCCAAGATTTTTACAGAAAAACTAAGTGTGTGGGCACCATTACGAATACTTTCATTTAACAACACAGAAAAAGCGATACAAAAAAGCATGGAATATTTTCAAATATAATCATAGAAAAAAGCAATTTTATGGTTAAAATAGTTGTAATGTCTACAGATAACAAAAAATCTCATGCACTTTTCTCATGTAATGCACATTATAGGCCGATGTTTCAATCGTATTATCTCTCAACAGCATTTGTCACACAAAACAATAAAACAGCAAAAGCTGATGTACTCTACACGAAAAAAAAAAAAAAATTAATAAAACAAACATTTCTCCTCTTCCCTCCTCAAAACCAAGAAAACGAGAGAAAAAATGGCAGACATGATAGATGTAAACATGTGTGATACAAGTTATGCGTAGCGTTTAAAAAAATAATCTTACTTGATAGGATCGCTGATTGTACAATAATGGCCAGGTGGAATTATTATGCAAGGATTGGGGCCTGACACAACTCTCTCATTCGTCTTAAGCATCAACGTCTGTGGCAGCATATGTAACTCTGTCAGATTGGTGTTCTGTAAGGAAAAGTAAAAAGAATTTGTATAATATTCTTAAGTTATTTTCCTTTTCATTAAAATAATAATAATAATTCATAATTTATATAGCGCCAATATCCATAAGAAAAAATATGTTCAAAGGTGCTTGACAATGACAGTGTGATAGGGAACATTATGATTCAAGCAGGGCAGACAGTGATAATGATATAGTAAATACCTAGATAATAAAAGATAATTAATATAGTGCATACCTAGATAATAAAAGATAATTAATATAGTGCATACCTAGATAATAAAAGATAATTAATAATACACCAAAAACACAAATACACACTTAATTTATAATAAATCATGCATCCAACTTAGTGTATTGAATGCAGAGTGAAAAACAGCCACTGGATCTTTAATGTGCATAGTGTTGTGATCTGCACACGGGACCTCCTTTCTATCATCCATTTCCAATGGGACTAAAACTTGCCACACCTATGTAGATCAGGGTGGTGGGGGTGGGTTTTATCAGAAAAACCTGAGAACATCTTTTGACAAGTCAGGGCATGAACCAACGCCCACAAGACACCTTACCTCTGATCACAATGTCCCTTCTGAAGAGGCGACAAAGACAAGATGAACAAAACCACAAAGACATAGAAAACAAACAAGATGAAGAAGTTGACATGGACAATAAAGATGAAGAAGACAACAAAAGACGAAGACGACAAAATGGTAAAGTGACCAAAAAGGTGAAGAAGAAAAAAAGAAAGCAAAGATGACAAAAAACCAAGAAATACAAAAAAGAAAAAAGATGCAATAAGCGACAAAGACAGCACTGAGGAAAAAAAGACAAAGTTTGAAGAATAAGCCCAAGTAGAAAAAAATAACTCAAAGAAGACGGAAGAGAGAAAAAGATGCATAGATGAATATTACAGAATAATAAAGACACCAAAGACAAGGAATGAAATAAAACAACGAAGAAAAATGAAATAGATATTAAAATATTTTGTTGTTAGGTTGATGACTTTGTTATGGGTGAAAATTTTCAGTAGTAGTAAGCTGAGCATGTGTTTTGATAGATCCGGGTTCGTAGAATATAGGCTAGCTTTTTTTCTCTGTGTTTCACAGAATTCTAGTGAGGAAGAACACTTGCCCGCTCAGTGAAGAGAGAGGCTGAGGCATGCAGCATAGAGAGACTGTCATGTCTGTCATTTGGGGGCAAGATCGTGGTGGGGGCACCAATTGCCAAGGGAAAGAAAGAGGAGGATAGGAGGAATGCGGTCAATTATGATCTGGGCATCGGTTATCAATAACTGTGGAATCAGTTATCAAGTGTACCTATTTTATTTCTGAAAATCAGTCCCATAAATGATAGTTATGGGAGTTTTATATCATAAAGAAATGTTATATATATTAGCTATCTTTTACACTGTAGACAAGATATAGCTATTGTAAGTTGAACTGGTTTGTTTCTTGTGAAGTATCCTGAATGTATGTTTCTCGCTTGAATGAAAAATTCTATCTGAAGACTGAAGATGTATAAATTCTTAAATGAATTATAGTCTCCTGATCCTGGCACAGCCTTGTCTTAATAAGTATTCTTTACACACAAAAATATTTAATGAACATTTTATTGGGATAAATATTCCAATTTAACTTCTGGTGGTTCAGGGAATTGTATACTAAGGGAATATTATATTAGATAGGGTTTATCTTTTTCACTGTAGTATAATGAAACTAGCATTAATATTATCATGGGTTTAAATGGCATGTTTGTTGTAGTAGGGTTTCGTGAATGTTCGTTTTCGCTTGGGTGAAAGATTCCAGCTGATGACTGAAGATGTCTACATTCCTAAATAAATCTTATTAATCAGTCTCTTAACCCTGGGACAGCGTTGTTTTGTTAAATGGGTTATTCTATACAACAACAAAAGAAAGAAAGATATAAAAAAGCACTCAATACACATATAAGGGTCTAGTGCCCATGTGGTGTAGTCAATGATCTTTATGCGCCATCAATATTCTAAGAAAGGTCTTAAACCTCTTAAGACCTAATATAGTTATAGCATTACATAATTTTATTTTTGTTGTACTTCTTGCTGTGGCAAAAGAATTCAATTAATTTCTAAAAATTAATGTTATGGAAGTTTGTGAATTATAAGTGTAATAATGTATTGACATAGGCCTAGCATACAGTTCACCTATCTATCTTGAATAATTTGGCATGTAACCAATATCCCTTGTATTAGTGGATTCAAACTAAAAGAGACAGAATCAATAAAGATCAAACCAAAGCAAATAGCATAAAAACTAAGATATAAATGAATCAACTGAGATGGTTCGGACATGTTAACGGAATGAATGACAATAGAATAGCTAAATCAGTATACAGTGCTAAAGCCTTAGGTAAAAGACCAAAAGGCAGACCTCAAGAAAAGCGGGAAGAAGATAAAAAGAGGCATTAACGCAAAGAAATTTAACTTTCACGGAAGTAAACAGAAAATGTCAGGACAGGGCAGCCTGGATAAAGAACAATGCAGGCATCTAAACCCATACACCAGAAGGTAGAATGGGAGCTGATAAAGAAAGAAAGAAAAGTTCTTATTTACGATAAGGAAACTTAGGCAGATTCTGTTTCCTTATCAAGTAACTAAATAAAGATTTAATAACTTTACAAGAAAAAGATGTGCTTAGGTGAGGGAACTATGTGTAATGTGAATTAGAGGGGTTCTGTCTTAGTACTCTTAG
>JAXRKP010002341.1:47500-56382 GCA_037039925.1 Doris montereyensis
ACATAATGCTGTGTTACCGCGTTTTTAAGTTTTAAATTAAGTGTCAAGCTCAGGAAATCAAGACTTTCAATACTTTACTAGAGTTTTCAAAGCAAGTAGGTCTCTTTCTGTCTTAGTTGGGTTGGTTAAAAGATCTATATTTATGTATGCGATTTGGTTATTTTCAAATTTGGGTTTCAGTGTTCCTGGGGATGGCTGTTACACATGCAGCAGTGCGTAGTTTTGTAAGTCGTGGTTGAGAGTCGTTGGCAATAATGTTGATGCTCTTCCTCTGTATTTTGGACTCTCACTAAAGTACACATTATTCATTGCTGTTTGAGTTGGCATTTTCTCATCTGTCCTGAGAATATATGTGTCCAAATAATCTCCACCGCTGTTCTTTGACCCTTTGTCTAATAGTATGTCATATGCCTTATTCGACAGCGACAAATCATTGCTACTGGTTGTTTCAGGTCAGTGGACGCCTATGGTGATTCTCATGTGCTTCCTGTGGTTTATTTGAGTTAGACCCCAACTTCCGTTATTGTATGTCATGGTTGGAATGGCAAGAGTTTCGTAGATTTGGATTCTGCGTTGTTCTTTGATTATATTAGTCTTTTTCTTGTCCAAATTTTGTTCCGTTGGAGAAAAGTTTTTTGTGCCAGTATCTTTCTTCTTTTGATGTCCTAATTTTCATTGATACGGTTGCCTTATTTTCTGACAGTTCTCCGTTCTTCTTTCTGTATCTTTCTACTTTTGTAAGTTCTGTTTTTGATTCATTTACTTGAAGATTCCATTGTTTTAATGTGTTAGATATTATTGGAATTTTACATCTTCGTGCTTCTTCTTCTTTAACGAAGATGAGGTCCACATCGTGTGGTCTGCTTATATGAGTTCCTGGTCACATTTTCACTGAAAGGTAAGTGTGCTTTGTCTTACGCAGCCATCATTTGTTTTAAGTAGCTACATTGTTGATTCTTGCTTGTAGTGTCAATGAATTGTTTGTCACACATCTCTCTCTAGCGCCCACTTTCATTACACTATCTCTTCCTTATTTCCCTGCTATGTATTTCCCCTAAGCGTCCATATGCACCTTCCTCATCCTCCCTTTCCTTCCATGTATTTACTACAACAACATGTTTTTGTTATTTCTAATTGTGGTCTATACATAAGTAAAATTATTTACTGTCTAACAAAAGGCCATATCCAAAACGTTACGTGTTCTTGTGGGTTTACACTCCATTCTCTGTTACCATTTTATGTATTTATATAATATATATATATGTATGGGTATGTATGTATGTATGTATGTATGTATGTAAGTGTGTATGTATGTATTTATGTATGTATGTATGTATCTTTCTATCTATTTATCTACTATATATCCATCTATCTATCTATTTATCTATCACCCTATTTATCTCTCTATCTATCTATGTATCTCTTTGTCTGTCTATCTATCTATCTATCTATCTTTCTATCTATATATCTATCTATCTAGATATTTATCTATCTATCTATCCATCTATCTATCTATCTATTTATCTATTTATCTATCTATATATTTATCTGTCTGTCTGTCTGTCTGTGTGTCTGTCTGTCTGTCTGTTGGTCTGTCTATCTTTCCGTCTGTCTATTCATCTGTCTAGCTCGATACTATCGTTTGTAACATTTTATTAAGACATATGTCCCAAGTGTGTGTCTTATCCGGAATAGTGCTTCAAAGGTTCTCGTCATACCTAAAAGGTCGGTACCAGACAGTAAAAGCAGGCAATTTTTATAAAGAGATGAAGAAATAAAGTTTGGTGTACCTCAAAGGTCGGTTTTAGGCCCCATTCTTTTTACACTTTCCATGCAAATACTACGTGTTCATATCTTTCAAAAAACACAACATAAAGCATCACCTCTCTGCAGATGATACTCACTTATATAAATCTTGAAACAAAAACTACATAGCAAATGCCATGTATGCTCTTGAAATCTCTCTTGAAGATGTAAAGAAATAAATGTCAACAAATAAACTTAAATTAAATTATGAAAAAAACAGAATTTCTCCCTTGTCATATATTGCAATACACCTATTGAGACAAACTAACAATTGGAGTAGAGAAAGTAAAGTAAATCCTGATAACAAAGGAAACGATCTAGGTATTATTATTGGTTGTTATCTCAAATTGTCAGATCATGTCCAGAATATGATTACATCAATGTATACTGAACTAAAACACATGGGCAGAGTTACTATACGGTCATACAGGACAGTGTCCTCCCTAACAGATCAACAATTTAATCACTAACGTTAAATACATCTTCATATAAGTATAGAATGAAAATAATACAAATTGATTGAAGGTACTGAAAACCTTCAGTGCTAGTTCTCGTAGATAGATCCAACAGTTGTGGTTAGACAGAGCCTATAAACGGTATCACCGAACAGATCACTGCGCTCAGCGAGCAAGAAAATGATACAAACACCCAAAACTAAACTTAAGACTTTCGGAGATAGGGCCCTACAAACACAAGCAGCCAAAATTTGGAACATTTTACCATGGGATGTCCAGTCTGCAGAGTCTTTGAATATACTGAAATCTCGCTTGAAGACCCACTACTTCTCCAACATATTTAGATGAATGTTATTGAATTACGTGCTTTACTGAATTGATTGTGATACTATTTTTTATTGATGCATCTGTTTTATGTAAAATGTTTTAGCCATAGCATGCCATGCCTGTGTAATCATTTTGCTTGTAATGCGCCTTTGAGCTCTTCTGAGGGAAGGCGCAATATAAATATTCTTCTTATCTTATCTTATCTTATCACGTGAGGCGACGGGGCAGATGGCGGAACACGCCAAGCGAGCGGTGAGAGAGTCTATTTTTAGAGGGGACATTTGGCATCTTGACCACGTAATGAGAACCTAATGTAGGTCAAAGTGAAGGCCTGAAAGACTAGGAGGGTGAGAATGATATGGGACACCTTACATCAGTGGCCCATGTTCGATGCATTGATATGCGTAAATGAAAACTGGCAAAACATGTATTTTATTCGTTTGGCTTACAATTTTTAAGCCTAATATTTAAGCTTTGCTCATGTATATTAGCTTTTTATGAATCAACATCGATTTATATACTAATATCAATTAAAATTATCAGTTTTTAAATTGTATTTTAAACTTTTTTAAATTCCGAAATTCAGAGTTGAAAAAAGATTGATAATTTACTTTTTACCTGTCAACGTAATGCTTAGTACAACTTCCTAGTAGAAATTGTTTGTATGTAGATCAAATTACAAACAGATCACGGCTAGTGAGATGGTACTTGTTACTGTAGATTTTTATCGTGGATAAATTTATAATAATTTATTGATCTGTGTGCTCATAATGATTAATGTAACTACTGTGTTTATTAATTTAACGGTGAATGAGGCGGATTTTCTTTTAAAAAGATAACTTCAAAAGTTTGAAGCATGATGATAAGCTAGAAATAAAACATGTAAGGACCTCATCAACCGAAAGACATCGCGTTTTCGGCTTTCGAAACCCGTCTACGTATGATACTGTCAAATGGTTGACTATTACCGTAGAAAAAAACACTTGTTTTGCTTCTATTGTTTATTATTTGGAGGCAATAACATTTGGTCACAAAGTGGTCGCGCGGACATGAAAAATTTGAAGAAAAGGTTAAGATTAATAAGAAGTATCAATGTAGTTCAACCCATATGGTCAATGCTGTCAAATATATGACAAACGAATAACAAATATAATATCCGAAACGCTATGGGACAGGATCGACTAAATGCTTTAATTGTTTTAAATATCAGTTCACAAGGGTTTAATAAGGAGTATGAATACTTTAAACCAAAGAGACACCAATCGATTTGCATCATTGAAACCAAACTAGGTCAATTCCTCTACACATCAAGGAAAAGAAAGTGCTTGTGACGTCATATTCGTTGATTTGTTATTCCTTTTTATTTCCGTTCATTAAAGTGTCCCTCTAGTTGTTAAGGGTTAAATCCACCCCTGCTCAAACGAATCTCATCAAGAATATGACATTATATAACTGGGGAAGTTACAAAACAGTTGGTTACATCACTCATTTGATCAAAACTAGATTACATCGATTCAATCCTTACAGGTGTACCAGAAAATAGACCCAACAAAGAAACAAAAAAACGTCAAACGGTTTTAAAATAATGCAGTCCGATTAGTTTGTATAAGAAGAAAACAAAAAGCTAACGTTCTTTTTTAGCACAGAATCCATACTGCTAGAACCAGCTTCCAAATCATTTGAGAGAATTTCAAGATAAATAAAATTTTAAAAGGATTAAACAATTTATATGTTTAAATCCCATTCTAAATATTAGATATATCCATACTTTTTTAACGAATACTCTTATCATTATTAACAAAATATGTGGATTTTAAATCATATCTCTTAAAAATCACAATTAAGTTGATTACGATGTACATATTTTACAATTATAGTACTATGCTTTGACAGTGACATTGTTCAAATCTTAGTGTTATCTCTTATAGATATCCTACAAATTATCATACAGTAACATTAACCACATTGTCGTATGCTATGACATTATACGAGTTTGATAGTCGAAAGCATTGTCCGGTGTTCGGTATTACGATTGTTATGCATATCTAATCTATATGTTGTTTTTTCTATCTATTATTAGTATTTTCTTATATATATATATCATGCTTCTTGTTCTTTTTCCTGTTTCAGGCCACAAATTCAAGGAAAAGATTTTCATAGCCCATTGTACGTCATTGCTTGCCCTATAAATTTCGTTATACATGTACATGTATTAAAGTTTTCAATATCTCCAGACTTTGACATTCATTAATCTTTATGTTCTACTAGGTGTTTGTTCCAGACTGTCATTGTTGATGGATATCATGACTTCTGTTCTTGGGGCTGGAATCGCAAAGCTATGGAAAACGTTTCATATTGTGTTGATGAGTCTGTTGGAAGAAGGTGCCTCATTGGTATTTCAATCATGCCATGATAATAATTCCGATGTCAAATGGTATGTCATGATATTAGTTTCCGATGTCAGATGGTATGTCATGATAGTAATTCCGATGTCAGGTGGTATGCCATGATATTAGTTTCCGATGTCAGATGGTATGCCATGATAATAATTCCGATGTCAGGTGGTATGTCATGATAATAATTCCGATGTCAGATGGTATGCCATGATAATATTTCCGATGTCAGATGGTATGTCATGATCATAATTCCGATGTTAGATGGTATGTAATGATATTAGTTTCCGATGTCAGATGGTATGCCATGATAATAATTCCGATGTCAGGTGGTATGTCATGATATTAGTTTCCGATGTCAGATGGTATGCCATGATAGTAATTCCGATGTCAGATGGTATGCCATGATAATAATTCCGATGTCAGATGGTATGCCATGATAGTAATTTCCGATGTCAGATGGTATGTCATGATAGAAATTTCCGATGTCAGATGGTATGTCATGATAGTAATTTCCGATGTCAGATGGTATGTCATGATAGTAATTTCCGATGTCAGATGGTATGTCATGATATTAGTTTCCGATGTCAGATGGTATGCCATGATAGTAATTCCGATGTCAGATGGTATGCCATGATAGTAGTTTCCGATGTCAGATTGTATGTCATGATAGTAATTCCGATGTCAAATGGTATGTCATGATAATAATTTCCGATGTCAGATGGTATGCCATGATAGTAATTCCGATGTCAAATGGTATGTCATGATAGTAATTTCCGATGTCAGATGGTATGCCATGATAGTAATTCCGATGTCAGATGGTATGTCATGATAATAAGTTCCGATGTCAGATGGCATGTCATGATAGTAATTCCGATGTGAAATGGTATGTCATGATAGTAATTTCCGATGTCAGATGGTATGCCATGATAGTAATTTCCGATGTCAAATGGTATGTCATGATAATAATTTCCGATGTCAGATGGTATGGCATGATAGTAATTCCGATGTCAAATGGTATGTCATGATAGTAATTTCCGATGTCAGATAGTATGTCATGATAGTAATTCCGATGTCAGATGGTATGCCATGATAGTAATTTCCGATGTCAGAGGGTATGCCATGATAGTAATTCCGATGTCAGATGGTATGTCATGATAGTAATTTCCGATGTCAGATGGTATGTCATGCTAGTAATTCCGATGTCAGATGGTATGTCATGATAGTAATTTCCGATGTCAGATGGTATGCCATGATATTAGTTTCCGATGTCAGATGGTCTGCCATGATAGTAATTCCGATGTCAAATGGTATGTCATGATAGTAATTTCCGATGTCAGATGGTATGTCATGATAGTAATTCCGATGTCAGATGGTATGTCATGATATTATTTTCCGATGTCAGATGGTATGTCATGATAGTAATTTCCGATGTCAGATGGTATGTCATGATAGTAATTCCGATGTCAGATGGTATGTCATGATATTATTTTCCGATGTCAGATGGTATGTCATGACATTTAGTTTCCGAAATGTCAGTGGGTATGTCATGATAGTAATTTCCGATGTCAGATAGTATGTCATGATAGTAGTTTCCGATGTCAGATGGTATGTCATGATAGCCAGTTTCCGATGTCAGATGGTATGTCATGATAGTAATTTCTGATGTCAGATGGTATGTCCTGATAGTAATTTCCGATGTCAGATGGTATGTCATGATAGTAGTTTCCGATGTCAGATGGTATGTCATGATAGTAATTCCGATGTCAGATGGTATGTCATGATAATCATTTCCGATGTCAGATGGTATGTCATGATAGTAATTTCCGATGTCAGGTGGTATGTCATGATAATAATTCCGATGTCAGATGGTATGCCATGATAATATTTCCGATGTCAGATGGTATGTCATGATCATAATTCCGATGTTAGATGATATTAGTTTACGAAGTCAGATGGTATGTCATGATATTAGTTTCTGATGTCAGATGGTATGTCATGATATTAGTTTCGATGTCAGATGGTATGTCATGAAAGTAATTTCCGATGTCAGATAGTATGTCATGATAATAATTTCCGATGTCAGATTGTATGTCATGATAGTGATTTCCGATGTCAGATGGTATGTCATGATAGTAATTTCCGATGTCAGATTGTATGTCATGATAGTGATTTCCGATGTCAGATGGTATGTCATGATAGTGATTTCCGATGTCAGATTGTATGTCATGATAGTAATTTCCGATGTCAGATGGTATGTCATGATATTAGTTTCCGATGTCAAATGGTATGTCATGATAGTAGTTTTCAATGTCAGGTAGTATGTCATGATAGTAATTTCCGATGTCAGATGGTATGTCATGATAGTAATTTCCGATGTCAGATGGTATGTCATGATATTAGTTTCCGTTGTCAAATGGTATGTCATGATAGTAGTTTCCAATGTCAGGTAGTATGTCATGATAGTAATTCCGATGTCAGATTGTATGTCATGATAGTGATTTCCGATGTCAGATGGTATGTCATGATAGTAATTTCCGATGTCAGATTGTATGTCATATAGTGATTTCGATGTCAGATCGTGCTGCTCTTCTGTGCACTTGTTCCAGATAGTTTATACTGTTCTTGTAGTGCGAGTCCTACACTGAGCTGTTGTATTCTAAGTTTGGCTTCACTGAGCTGTTGTATTCTAAGTTTGGCTTCACTGAGCTGTTGTATTCTAAGTTTGGCTTCACTGAGCTGTTGTATTCTAAGTTTGGCTTCACTGAGCTGTTGTATTCTAAGTTTGGCTTCACTGAGCTGTTGTATTCTAAGTTTGACTTCACTGAGCTGTTGTATTCTAAGTTTGGCTTCACGTTTGTTTCATTGTATTTGATTTTTCTCTACGGATGTATGGCAACATTGTGTTTGTCTTTGTCAGAAAGAGAGGGCTTTGTTTGTCTTTTTGGTAATGCAATCGATGTGCTCGTTCCGTTTAAATTTGTCATCAATTGTAATTGTGACCCCTAGGTTCTTTACCGAAGTTGTGCATGCCAATTTCTGTTAGCGTGTGTTGTAGTCGTTGACGATTGGTTTCCTTTTGTTAGTTATACGTATCACTTCACAATATGGGGATGGAATTTCATCTTCCATTTCTTATCCCTGTCTTGGTGCTCATCGAGATCGTTTAGAGATTTTTGGTGTCGGTTGGGATTTCAATCTTTCTATACAAGAGACTGCCATCAGTGAATACTCGTAATTGGGTGTTTCCACTCATCCTATCGGACGTATTGTTATTTATGTAGAGTAGGAAGAGGAGGAGTACTAGCACTCTTCCCTGCGGCACTCCAGATTTCATTCGAGCTGGTTTATCAATAGAAAGAAAGTTCCTTCAATGTCTCTACGGCCTATAGAGTTGAAGGTTTTCCCGGTTTCTACAGCGTGAAGAGGGAGAGGGGGTAATAATCACCTCCCGGCCATGTCGCTAAACTGTCGCAGGTTTTTACTCCCCCCCCCCCAAGCTGTTGCTGGTACCCACTTGAAATGGATCGAGTGGAGAAAATGCGTGTTGAGTGTCTTTCCCATGAAACACAACGTCGGACCTAGTGTTGCTAGGATTTGAACCCATAACCTCATGATCCAAAGTCTGGCAACCTAATAACTAGGCCACTTTCACCACAGTCTATAAATACCTCGGTCGATTCATTAGTCTGCCTGTACATTTTATATGTCCATCTATCTCTCAATGTATTAGTCTCTCATCAAGTCACTTTGCCATCAGTGTATGTAGAAATGAATGTATAAAAGAGAATCTAGAATAAGAATATAAAATAACCGAAATTTTCCTTCAATCCAAAAGGTAGAACAGCATGACACGATGTGCATCTAGTTTGCTAAATGTGCTTTGACAATCAATATAAAG
>JAXRKP010002342.1:0-47500 GCA_037039925.1 Doris montereyensis
CAAATGCCTTTTCCAAGTCAATAAAATACAGGTGCAAATTAATGTTTCTCTCAAGGAATTTTCCTATTATTTGTTTAATTGTAAGTATGTGGTCTTGTACACTTCTTCCTGGTCTAAATCCACTCTGATGCTCTTCAATCTGATCCTCTACTCTTTTCCTTAGTCTCATTTCCAGTATCCTGGCACTACTTTTCCTGGAACGCTAAGTAGTGATATCCCTCTATAGTTTGAGCATTCCATACTTGATCCTTTCTTATGTATTGGTACTACCGTTCCCTACTTTCAGTCGTCTGGCACCTGTTTGGACTTTCATGCTTGTTGGCATGTAGTCGTTTGTCTGCCTCTCTCCCTTGGTTTTTAATTATTTCTGGATAAACTTGATCTGCTCCTGGGACTTTCCGTATTTCACTTTTCTTATAGCTGTTTTGATTTCTTCCATTGATATATCTACATCTTCAGCTGTCTCCTCTGGATTACTTGTTACTGTTACTAATTGATCTGTACTCCTTGTTTCATATGTTCTGGAGAGATTATGTGATTGTTGAAAATACATTTTCCACGTTTCCATGATTTGGCTGTCTTCTTTCATTATTTCTCCTTTGTTGTTCTTAATTTGTCATATTAGGCATGTTTTGGTCTTTTTCATGCTCTTCATTGCTCCCCAAAACAGCTTTTGATTTCCTTGATAATAGCTTTCTTGAAGTCTTTGTCCAAACTCTTCCCATTGTTCCTGTTTTTGCTTTCCTAACTTCCTCTTTGGCGATAGTTCTTTTATTCACGTAATCTATCCTATCGTCTGGTCTTTTGTTTGCAAGTATTTCTTCCAGGTATCCTTCTTTTCTTTGATCTTAGTTTTGACATTCTCATTCCACCATGCTGTTCTTTCCTATCTCCTTTAATATGTTTCCTATCACACATGTCTTCAGTACAGCTGAGGAGTGTTTCTTTATACGTTTGCCACTTTTCTTCTAATGTGCTATCATTCAGATCCATCTGTCTTTCACTGATAAATCTTTTTATCCTAGATTAGTATACCTGTTTTACAATTGGTTTATTTAGTCCCTCTATTTTGAGTTTAGTAGCTTTCTTATCTTTCCTTTTCTGTTTGTTTTCTTCAGTCAGTAATCTCATTTTGGCAATCACTAAGTGATGATCACTAAATATTTCTGCTCCTCTGTTTACTCTATCATATATTTGTGGATGTCTTTATGAGTAAAGATGTTGGCTATTTTCATGTTATTCTTTAGGCAAAAATCTATGTCTCTCTCCATTTGGAGAAGTTGTTGTCTCTCCTTCTTACCTATTACTCATCCTGAGCTTTCTACATTGTTGCCTACTTTAGCGTTTAAATCTCCTAAAACCATTAGTTCCTGTTTGAGTTTAAGATTCTCTCCAGCTATTTGTAGATCGTTTTCGGTGATATGTGTTTCTTCTTTAGTTCATATTCATTTGGTCAATAAGCTATTAGTAATTTAATTTCTCTTTCTTTGGTTAATATTTACCTCTAATGGCCGTGGGCTTATAAATTTCCAATGTTTTAGTAGCTTGTCATGTCTTTTATGCACTAGGAGGCCTACTCCTGCTCTAGCTCTATCTTTAACATCTACTCCTCAGAGAAGATTAAAATATGATTTGGTCCTACATTTTCTATTCTTGCCCTCTTTTCTTTGTTTCTGTAATGGCCAAAATATCTTACTTTGAAGTTTTCCATTTCTTGATCTAATTCTAACTCTTTTCCATTTATTGCCCTAACATTCCATGTTCCAAAAAATCAGTCCGTATTCGTTTCCAAGTTCATCTTGAAAGATCAAGCCGTTATAAAATAAACTATTCTATAAAATAAAAAACCAGGACATTTCTTTCTTGCTTTCTTTCCAAGTCACATCATTATACCCTTCTCAAACAACTTCAGAGTAATTATTGATAGGCCCTTCATATTTTCCCTGGAAAACACATTATCTATTTTTAACGATTCAAGGAAGTGAAATCAAAAGTTCGTGATCTTTGGTAAAATGTTCTTGTCATGTCAGATGACAAGAAGAATTTTTTTGTCGTACTAGATAGATCTAGATTAGATCTAGATCTATGACCGCCGAACACATTTTGTTTCAGGCCCTGAATCAACCTGATTGACCGGGCAAGCACAGATCTGTTGCAATCATAAAGAAGACGAAAACACCAACTTTCTGGGCACCCATATCGCTGATTGTTCAATTTCTGCGAGTTGGTGGAGCACACCGCTCGAGTAAACACAAAATGAATTTGTGTTATAATGGCTACATAATAATGAAGTTGTATATTATGCTATTGTCTTTACTCCAATAGAGTGAGACAATTCATCGTACACCTATCGATCTGGACATTCAAGTTTGAAATAGAATTAAGATCTAGTTAGATCTATAGATTTATAACAGTGAATAGATCATGGAACTTTCCTTGCAGGGTATGTGTATGTATATACTAGATCTATGCTGTATGCCCTCCCATAGTAATGATATTAATTATATGAGAGTAGACCTAAATCTAGAATTTAATCTAAATCTAGACTTAAAAGATTTCTTTCATACATTCAGATTAAAAATTTTTTTTTAGCAAAAATTGATAGACCTATTGACCTAACATATAATAACAATTAAGGCCCAACCCCGAATTTGAATGGAATTTCTATAATTTGTAGGTATAATTATAATTTAAATTAACACTAGAAACTTTTCAAAATTGGGTTTTAAGGGTGAACAGAGAGAGCCAAGTATAGAATTGTAAAACAAACGAACATTTGGAGACCTCAAAATCTCACTATGGCCCTTCTTACCCTTCTTCCTCCTCCTCCTCCTCCTTGTCTTACCTCTACATGTACTAGTACTAGAATAGTCGCTGAATAAACGCACACTTCATAAAAGCACACTCTGCATGAACACAAGGCTACATCTGTTGACCAAATTTGTCTACATAATCAACAGTGTGTGAAGACACATTCAACATGCATATTTATATAAGCACACTTTTTCTCTGAATGCAACTTCATACCTGTCCATTATTGGTCTCAAAACGGGTCTTTTGTTGAGTAGTCAGTGCTATTTTTGTCAGATACGAAAACACATAACACACTGTAGTGAACAATATTATTATTAGTTACTAGGACAAATGAGTCAATGTTAGTCCTCTTCTGTCGTAGCCATTCTCTAGCTTGTTAAATCGTTGTCTATTGTCATGTCTAGCTTGTTAAATCATTGCCTATCCAAGCACTACCAAGACGAAGACATCACTGTCTGACAGTCTTAGTCTTATGTCATGTCAAGACTATATTCCCTACCCCATTCGTTACAAGTTGCATATAAATACACGTCTCTGTGATTTTCTGACGATCAAAGACGTAAGACCGGCTTATCCGAAAAAATCTCAATGCATAGGATTAATAGACTGCGATCTACCTACTACTACTACTACTACAATTAATTTCTGTTCTTGTGTAAAGCTAACTTTTTCAAAATTAATACTTTCTCTTCTTTTGGAAAGATATAATTACTAGTGAAAAAAACTCCAATAATTTAAAATTTAATTTTCAATCCACAGTCAGTGAGAGGTTACAGAAAATTGAAGATGCCCTGAAAAATGAGGATTACAATTCATTAGCTGATTTGTTCAACCTTGAATCAGTCCAAGCTGTTCAAGAAATCAGAACCATCCTGGATGATAGTCCTCACATATTTACCTGTATTTGTCAGCATGGTATCTTGAGTATATTGGAATATCTTCTAGGGCATCTACCAATGGAAGTCAATATGAAAACTAATGGAGTAAGTTTTGCATGTATTTATTCTAATCTACGTTATTTATTTAATTTTCCTTGACTTCATGCCACCTAGAATATGTATGCCCTTTTCTGACAAGATCAAAGATGAGAGTTCAAATTATAACTTAAAAAAACAAACAAACCGCAATTCATTGAAAGCAATACATAGTCACGTCTCAATAGTCTATACTTTGATAATCCGGATGTCACGATAGTCCGAACAGATGAACTGGGGATGGATTTTTTTTTCTTTATTGTTACCCGATAATCCGGAAGTTCAGGATTCCGGATACGAACACCTAATTTTGGGACATTTACAACAATATAGAAAGTTTATGTTTCGATAAACCGAACACTCTACTGTTCGAGATAGTCTGACCAATCTGCTGACAGCGCATCAAAGCCACCTGACTCGACTTTCCTAACACCACATCAGTCAAATATTATAGAAATTATAGCAATTTTCTGTCTCTGTATCTCTTTTCTCTCTCCTCACCCTCTCTTTTTTTTTTTTTTTTTCTTCTTCTCCTTTTCTTCTTCTTCTTTCTTCTTCTTCCTCTTCTCCTTCTTCTTCTTCTTCTTCTTCTTCTTCTTCTTCTTCTTCTTCTTCTTCTTTCTTCTTCTTTTTCTTCTTCTTCTTCTTCTTCTTCTTTTTCTTCTTTTCTTCTTCTTCTTCTTCTTCTTCTTCTTCTTCTTCTTCTTCTTCTTCTTCTTCTTCTTCTTCTTTCTTCTTCTTCTTCCTCTTCTTCTTCTTCTTCTGGTGTGGTAAATATGTGTGTAAGTGAGAAACCTGAGGCACAAATCAAAGAGAGAGAGAGCGTTCTGGCCAGTAATGTACAGCATTGTTGTCCTCTGTGCCCTGTAAAATGCACTAGGCCTCCATTACCGTAACTTTTTGTTGATTTACATTACAATGGGTGACTTTAATCTTGGATTCGATAATCCGGATGTCTTGATAAACCAGACATTTGTTCGGAAAGTAGGTGTGCAGACTATCTTTTTACCTTTAGGACAATCATGAAGTCAAACTTTCATTGATAAAGTATGTATTATAATGTTTAGGGCTTAATTCCAATCTTTATTTAAATTTCTGTTCTGTGCTCAGTAGCAAAGTTTTTTTCTATGCTATGGAAAAAGCACAAGGGTAACAATCTTTTTACTTAAATCTATATATATGCCATTATATGATTCATGTGTAGAATAATTAGTATAACCATTTTGTGCTTAGGGTCGTTTGTTCATTATAAAATGATATTGCCTTACCCTGAAGAGTGATTAAAAGGATTCATGTGCTGTTATTTAAGATTTTTTAATCTGTGTCAGAATAAAATCAAGCAGTCTTTTTATTTAAGTTATCTATAGCCTACTTTTATCCAAAAGCACTCTCACATTGTCTCTATCCCTGCTTCTGCCTGTCTCTTTCTCTCTCTCTCTCTCTCTCTCTCTCTCTCTCTCTCTCTCTCTCTCTCTCTCTCTCTCTCTCTCTCTCTCTCTCTCTCTCTCTCTCTCTCTCTCTCTCTCTCTCTCTCTCTCTCTCTCTCTCTCTCTCTCTCTCTCTCTCTCTCTCCTCCCTCCCTCCTCCAGCAAACAAAGACAAACAAACAAGCAGTTAACTATTGAATGGAATAGCTGAGGTAAATTGATATATTGATTGATATAACCTTTAAAACACTCAGTAAGTTTTCCTTGTCTATGTACATCCATTATGAAATTCACAGCACTATAATTTGTTATCAATTCTCTTTGAAGAACACAGTGAATTTCTTTCATGGGTTAGTCTTTGGTATCAACTGTCTGTTTTTTCAGGAGATACTGTTTATTATTTGAATGTATCAGCACTCAGCAGGCGTGATAACTACCCACTTGAAATACCCCATTAATTCAGATTATATACATGTAATGTCTCCTCATTGTGCTTTTCAGTTTTAAGCTTTATCACTTCTTAATAATCAAATTTTGTCCATGGTCAGATGACAGGTATTCAGTATGCCTGCAAGGAGGGACATACTAATGTTGTACGCCTTCTTCTCAAAATTGGAGCTACGTTGAATGAGAATTTGTGGGAGGAAACATCCGAGTTCTATCTGGCATCCTTGCATGGACATTATGATATTGTTCAACTATTATTAAATGAAAAGCCAGGTTTGGTTCATTTTTGTTTCGTTAATATGAATCAAGCATTCTTTGCACAGAGAGATTTTCTTTTCATGAAATTCATCTCATGACATACTTTTATCAGAAGAACATATATTATATTTCCATAAGAGATTTTATGACACATCTTCAGTTTTTGTTGCGTGTGTATGTTTATTATTTTTTATTTTCTTTTAAAATCTACAGAACTTGTGTTGGATACAAATAAGTGTTATTGCTTATTTCATGGAGCATGCAAAGGTGGCCACATTGCGATGATGCAGAAATGGCTCCGCCCAGATATGGATATCAACTGCGAGGTTGTTTTTGTATCCAGTCTTAATGAATGTGAAAATCAGTTTCCTCTACACTGCTTGTGAAGGTAAAAAGAGATGAGATACTATAAGTGTTTTTATACTTTTTGTGAGACCTTTTTATCATTCTTTGATTTTTGTACACAGATGATTCCTATGTATTTTTTCATCTTTAATTAGAAAGATTGAGGGAGGGAGGGGGAAAAGAGAGAGAGAGGCAGATAGACAGACAGACAGAGCCAGGAAACTGTTTTTGTGGAAAATGATATACAGCAAATAATAACAATAACACAATGGAGCCCAGCTTTAAATAGGCTCTATGCCATACCAGATAGCTTTATATCGTTGCTACAGTATAGGACCAAACAAAATTTTACAGGAGAAGGAAAAAAGCTATTTTCTTTAAAGCTGATTAATCGATATTTAAGTTCAATGATCTGAAAATCATAAGAGTAACTTGACATATATTGAATTCTCTTTAACAATCTGAAATATACGCCCAGAGTGAATTTGTGTGGGTTAGTCAATTTCTGTCACTGGAATATTCAGTGTTTGAACCAGCTACGCTTTTTTTTTGCGATGGAGCCAGCATTATCACTGAGAGAGAGAGAGATGCTGGATGACTTTCCTTGAAATAAAAGGAATGAAACTTGCTTGGGCAGATTTGTTGCAACATACAATTACATAGATCTGTTGGAGAAGGTGAATTATCTTTCTTCTTGGTGACTTTCATCCAGCTTGTCCACAATATCCCGTTAATCAATATCAATTGTGTGATTTACACAAGCTAGTTGGCTATGTCAGAAATATCCACGAAGGGAAAAATTTTAATTCAATTATACTCACAAAATTTCTGCTAACACCGAAGTAAAATCAAAGTCAGTCTGCTTTCTTTTTAGCTTTCTGACCCTTTTTTTTCTGGTTACAAAAGCAACCATCTGTTGGTTGCAACTGAGAGCATCCATCTTTATCAAACTAACTACAGTGTATAAAGTAATTGGAAATAAGTAGCTTCCATTCTTAGATAAGGTTTTAATCGTAATAATGCCTAGGTTTATCTATTTCAACAATTATGGCGAATTGGACGCAGAGAACATTTCTATTTGAACAGATTTTGCATGAATGAAGACAGTATGACCCATTGATCACTTCTCCATTGATCAGGTTTAATTGCAATGACGCAATGAGGCAGGATCATCATCCAATACAATAGATGAGTTACTGAACAAAATGGAAAATTATCTGATAATGTGACAGACCAGGTGGACAGCCATTTGCTTTGCTGGTTGCCCAACCTCTCCACCCATTGTCGTTCAGTGATGGATCCAAATAAATACATAGCTGTATGATCTGATGGATTAGCCGGTTTTATCAGTGATGGTCGGATACAGACGCTCTGTTCCATCGTACATTTCTAATATTTTGTCTGCATATGAAGGCAAGATTAAAAAAAAAAGCATTTTTGAAAATTATTTGGGTATATGTGTAGCAACGATATATTGTCAGCCCTGTATTTACTATTTTCTAAGAAATTGTATTATAGGTGTAACATATGCGTTGTATTTTTAAGATTTTGCCTGAAGAATTATGCAGATATTTCTGAGAGAGCATTCACATAGCCTGAACAACGGGCTGTAAACATAGACTGTGTGCAAGTTGCGCTTGTGCCTGGCGCAGCTAGTCACACGCACACATGCATAACTTTTTTTGCACCGCCTGTAAACTAAGACCGTGCGTATCTAAAGTGAGCGAAACTAGCTGCGTTGTCTTTTGAAATAATTTTGTCGTCTCCATTTTCTCCGTCTTTTTTCAATTCTTTTTTTCGTCTTCTTTGTCCTTCAATTTTTTCGTCTTCTCAGTCTCTCTTCAATTTTTGCATCTTCATCGGCTTTACTGTCTTTCTTCAATATTTTCGTCTTCTCTGTCTTCATTAAATTTGTTCATCTTCTCTGTCTTTGCCTTTTGTCTTCTTCGTACTTCTTCCATTTTTTTGGTTTCACTGTCTTTCTTCAATTCTTTCAATTTCTCGGTCTTTGCTGTCTTTTGTAATTTTTTACATCTTCTCCGTCTTTGTCGTCTTTCTGATTGTTTTGCATTTTCATCACCTAACGTGATTCTTCATTTTTTAAATCTTAGTTTCTTTGTTTATCTTTCATGTCTTTGTCGCCTTTTTCACCTTTTTTCTACCATGCCATAGTCGGATTTCTCCGTCTTTTTCATCTTCTCCACCTTTCCTAACATGTTTAGTCTTCTCTGTCTCTGTCGCCTGTTTAAAAATAAGAAAGACCTTAAATTTTCAATTTACTTCAAGCATGGTTTATATTTACCACTACGCACGCTTCTGTAGTCACCAACAGTGGCGCAACTTGCGCACAGTCTATGTTTACTGCCCAATAAGGGGTTTTAGAAAACAAGCATGATCCTTCATGAGTCTCCTGTAAAACCTTTCCATTTAAGCAAAAAGCCAGTGGTTTTTAAAAATAACACATTTATTGTCATTTTTGTCCTCTGGCACAAAACTTGTGACTTTGTCTTCATTTAATATTACAGTGTTCTCATGTACTGCATTGGTTTATTACATTTGGTTAGCTTATTATAAGTAATACAACAAAAACTAGATCAAGCTGTCAGTTGTTATTATGAAGAAGGAAAATGCCCTTTTTTTTCCTTTTATCACCCTCCCATTTTCAAGTATAAAACAATATTTTGTTATTCTTCTTTGTAAAATTAAATTTCAGGCAACCATTTCTGATGCAGCTACATTTTTGATAAAAGATCTGAAAGCAAAAATTCCGAAGAAAATTTGTGTTAGTTTTCCTGCATTCATTTCCAAAGTTGTTCAAAATGTTTTCATGACCTTTGACAACGGCAAGAACACAGTGAGTTATGATATTTGCTTATTCCAATTATGAATATAGGATGCATCCAGAAAGATTCAACCTTATGTAACATGTTTGAACACAACAGAGAGAGAAAGAAGGAGATATAAAATGAGAGAGAGGGAGAGAGAGAGAGAGAGAGAGAGAGAGAGAGAGAGAGAGAGAGAGAGAGAGAGAGAGAGAGAGAGAGAGAGAGAGAGAGAGAGAGAGAGAGAGAGAGAGAGAGAGAGAGAGAGAGAGAGAGAGAGAGAGAGAGAGAGAGAGAGAGAGAGAGGGAGAGGGAGAGAGAGAAAGAGAGAGAGAGAGAGGGAGGGAGGGAGAGAGAGAGAGAGAGAGAGAGAGAGTGTGTGTGTGTGTGTGTGTCTGAAACATTACATGTATTAGCAATTTTTTAAATCTTTGTATTTTTTGTTTTACTTCAGTTTGTTATGAGTGGCCTTGAGCTTGATTGGATTTTACCCTTGTGGTTTGATACAACAGCCAGTGATGAAGAGAGGTCTTCAGATACTGCAAGAGAAGTCTTGATTGATCTGTCTGACAATAAACTATCTGAATTGCCCTCAGAACTTTTGTGGGATTTGCCAGATTTGGTGAAAATTAATGTGTCACACAATCCGTTAAAGCAATTACCGAGCCTTTAACTAATGTTTATCTTCAAATAAACTGGTGAGTCAGATTTCAGGTTTGTTGCTCGAAGTGATAAAATTTATCTGTGTGTATAAACAAATATATATCCTATTATCTATATATATATATATCTGAGTTGGTGGTTTTTTGTTCATCATAGGCTCTGTTGCCAGACTATTAACAATAACCATACTTTGCGTGTAGAGTCTGTATCTGTAGAATTGCTTGTAAAAGACTCAAAATTGAGCACTGGCATTCGATTTTTTTATCCTTGGAATATCGTCTTCAACTCCACAACATGATAAATCTTTCTGGTAAGTTATAATGTATTGAAATCAACAATTATAATTTTGAACCGGTGAAGACAAATACATGTACAAGACAAATACAATGCATGCAGCAAGAGACGAATCCACTCACTTTATACTCACTGATCTCTTTTGGCTGCCATATTCTTGCCTTGCTATAAAACGTAAATAGGCTATAAATAATTTATTTTATCTCTATCAACCTGGTCGAATTAGTATTACAGTTAGCCAGTTCAGCAGAACATCAACTAAACAATTTACAAGAATTTAAGCATTATACGAAAGCATGTATTGATTGAATTGAATATAAAACTAATAGGGTGTTAAATATGTTATTATGCTATTCAGAGTAAACTTTGTCTTTGAGTTTAATGAATGGTTTTCCGTGCTACCTGTTAGCTGCCATGACTGCCATTCAGGTAGTTGGTTTTAAATGGCAGGAACTTTGTTTTTGTCTGCTTGAAAATTGGCATTGCTTTCTGAATCTCTTCCATTACATTGATATTCTTGGAGAAAAAAATGTTCCCATATGTATAGGTGTAATGTATAGAGTGTGCTGAGTTGAAATATCTCGTTTGTTTTTACTGATGCCATGGAAACAGCCGCCATCTTGGATTTTGCCCCAAAATTTCATCAAGTTCAATATTGACAGGCCTCTACATTTTTTGACAAATTTCTTTCAAACTTTACACACACCTTTTTTTATACAACATCTAAATCCATTAGATTGGATTTTTGTTTTATTAATAATTTTTGTTTTTATGAATCGTTGAAAATAGCATATGAGAACAACCCAAAAATATACAAAAAATTCAAATTTCACAAAATTATTATACATATCGAAATAAGCATCTGATCATTATTTTTTCTTTTCCACTTCTTAACATTTATACCAAATCTCATGAAGATACGTTGAGAAAAACAAAAAGGAGATAGAAAATAATGAACAAAAAACAATGTTTTGAAAAAATCTTATTTTCTCTTTTTTCTGTTATTTAAATGTATTTTTCTCCCATAAACATAAGAAAAGAGCAGGATGGTACATTTAGACATCATCATAAAACCTTGAGATGCTCTCAACTACTTCTTATCGACTCTATTTCAATTGCCCCAGCATCTCTTTACTCATGTTGGGATGGTGCCTTTTGATAACATGTGCTGAATATGTCATATATTTTCAGTACGATCTAAGGCATTACTCATAAAGGATCCTTTAGAGAGTTTCTTTTGGATAGTGTATATTGTGACAATCAAAATGAGTATCAACTTGCAGTACTTTAGATAATCTTCTGGCTTTTTATTTTATCGTACAATAGCTCTGCTGAAAGATAGGCCTGTATCGTTTCTAAAAAAAAAAAGCATAAATTTAAAGAATTGATACTGAGCTCCTTTTATGATATCATTGTGAAGGGAATGAACTGCTCTACCGCTAATATGATAGACTAGATTTGTCGGCAAAAAGGCAAAAATGGCTTTCCCAGAAAACCCCTCAGGTTTTTTACTTACATATACACACAATTTATACCACATCAGAAAAAGATAGGCTACGGTATGGGGCTATGCTATGTCCGACTGTTAGACTATGGGGCTTTATCAATGTCCAAATGATGGGTTATGTCCAACTAATGGAAATAAGCTTAACACATTTATAATTATGTTAAGTACAGACTTTTTATAAGATTTATTTCCTTATTATTTTTAACGCAATAAATGCGTTACGGAGCTTACAAAGGGGGAAAAATAAAACTCATTTCCAAACACAATAATCATGCTAATAGCATTGCTAACCCCCTTTCCCCCATGTCACCCACTATTTGTCCATCCCGCTTATCCCATATTTCCACCTTGCCCATAGCCTTTAACGTATCTTCAGACATTAGAAAGCAAGTTTTAGGTTATATATTCACTCTTTAAGAGGAACTATATGATTCTTCCATCCCCAGCCTTTCCTCCTTAGATTTATCACATTGTGTATTGAAAAGACTCAACTACCAAATTTTTTGCTTACAAAATTTGAGGAGCCTGTCAGCATCTCACAATGACCTTGAGGAACTGTACGAAAATAGTGGTGAGAAAAAGATATGTTTACTCTAAAACTTTGAACTAAATTTCCTGATATGATTACTAATGTTGGGAATTAGTCAAATTGCAATCGTACAAGTTTATTGTTTGACAAGCATGACCGTAGACAATGATGATTATGACTACTCTTTTATCACATTATTTTTATTTTTTCAACGATGATTTACATAATAGGTTACTGGGTGCAGGAGATATCAAGTAAACCAGTACAGTATTTGAAACGAAGTTAGGCAGGCTTTTCATTACAGATGTAATGACTGGAAATAAAGGAATGAGTAAAAATTACACTAAAAAGTTCCGTAGATCGCAGGCAAAAAATTGTTTTCTAATGAATTAAAATATTGATTTGACCCAAGAGTTTATTTGCTAAGAACCTAAAGTAGGCTATTTAAAATCTACATGCGAAATATGGAATTTGTGGGTGCAGTGGTTCCTGAGGATGTACAGTTTTATATATATAGATGAAGTCCAAAATTTAAACTATGTACATTCACACGGTGAAGGATTGTCATTTCAAGAAGCAATTTAACAATATGAGTCCTTTGCCATAGAATTATTTCTCTTCATGATATGCACAAGGGTCACTACAGGCTTTCACTTAAATAAAAGGCTAGCTTGTGCTTGTATTTTCCTAGTGTTTTCCAAAGTTTTGTTGATTCTAGTACTGGTGATTGTTATTAGATCCACAAGAAACAGGAAAATGCAGTCAAGATGACAGAACTTTTCTTATTGATAACTCCTTCCTTTATTCCAAAAACGTAGCTAAAGATAGAAAACAAATGAACACCGACTGTCAAAATTCTCAATAAAGTTATGAACAAAAGATGGTATGCATTGCATTTGTTTCTATTTATTATTAAAACTATTACAGTCGCACAGGACAAAGAAATATATCTAAATGAACTCGCTGATAAGGCAGAAAAAACGGCATCACATGAACGCCTAGACATACTCTATCACATAACACAACTGATATCAGGAAGAAGTAACCAGTCAGAAATCCCAGTGAAAGACTCAAATGGAAATACATGTACAAGTTTTGATTCAGAAGCTCAACTTAAAAGGTGGGCCGAACATTGTGAAAATTTGCTTAACAGACCAGATCCAAAATCCAGGGAGGAAATTCCATCTTTACGGCGAGACGTCCTAATTAGCTGCGAACCACCCACCGTGGATAAAGTTCCTCGATCTATTATGAAACTCATTTTGGGTAAAGTCTGGAGCAAGGAAGTCATTCCAAGAGACTGGAAAGAAGAGCATATGATCAATATCCCCAAGAAGGGTGACCTTAGTAATTGTAATACTTATAGAGGCATAACCCTACTCTCTATTCCATCCAAAAATCTAAGCTGAATAATTCTTTACAGAATTAAAAACGTCATTGACTCGTAACTTAGGGACCAACAAGCTGGATTTAGAAAAAACCAATCATGTGCAGGTCGAATTGCTTCACTAAGAATAATTATAGAACAATCCATGGAATGGAATTCATCCCTAGTTAAAAATTGTATAAACTATGAAAAGGCCTTTGATAGCATAAATAAAGTCAATCTGTGGAAAATTATGAGACATTATGGAATACCCTTGAAAATGGTCAATTTGATCAAAAGTATGTACGGTAACATTTATTGTAAAGTTGTACATAATGGACAACTTTCAGGGAGTTTTGAGATCAAAACAGAGTATGACAAGGATGCGTATTGCCCCCTTTTCTCTTTATCTTAGCAATAGCTCATGAGGGAAACTACAGCTGGAAGAAAAGACAGTATTCAGTGGACTATATGGTGACACCTAGATGACCTAGATTTTACCAATGATTTTGTCCTGATGGCACATACCCAACAACAATTGCAGAAAACAACCACTGAATTAGAAAGGGTGTCAAAATCTTTTGAACTGAAAACTCACCCAGATAAAAAAAAAGGGGAGAAGCTCAATTCAAGAAATAAGCACCTTCTGTTATCTAGGTAGCATTAGAGAAAATACAGGCGGTACATTGGCTGATATCAAAGGAAGAATCGGGAAACATGAGGGCTGCATTTAAAAAATTCAATAAAATCTGAAAAGATGGGAAAATATCACTCAAAACAAAAGTCAGACTGTTTGAGTCCAGTATAAAATCTGTATTACTCTATGGCAGTGAGACATGGAGCATGACAAAAACAAACACAAGCAAGATACATACTTTTGTAAGTGAATGTTTAAGGAAAATTGTTAAAATTAGATGGTCAGACAAGATAAGCAATAAAAAAACTTTGGAATGAAACCCAACAAAAGGGAAATGGGCCAAAGAAGATGGAGATGAATAAGGCCACACCTTCCGTAGGCTGGGAAAAGGCACAGCCAAGAGAGCCTTATATTTACATCCCCAGGGTGCCCGAAGGGTTTGCAGACCACAAGCAACTTGGCAAAGGTGTGTGGAGAAAGATGGCATGAGAGGGGGAATATCGTAGAACAAGATGAGGAAGCTAGCAGAGAACAAAGAAGTCTGGCACGTGTTCGTCCATGGTCTATACCCTGACAATGCGGATTAAAGGCTCATCATCTCACACTTCAGTAGTTATCACCTAAATACCGGTACTTTGGTAGCAGAGAAAACGGGCATTGATGGGAAAGTAGGTCAGGGCCCTAGAGGAAGGCATTTTTACCACCAATAGTGCAAATATCGTTTATTGAACTACAGGATGGAGCAGTTCATTCCCTTCACGTTGATACCCTAAAAAAGCTCAGTATCGATTATAACACATCGGTTGTACCATAAAAGCCAGAAATAGATGGATACTCATTTTCATCATCACAAAGTACTCTTTCTGAAAAACATTCAAATAATGGAAATATGGAATGTTTTACTTCCATCTGTGAGACTTGCAACCAGTCTTGAAATCTTCAAATAACTACTAAAGACACATCTTTTTAGGAAATACCTTGTGTATATGATTCAATTGAAATGTATACGACAAGAAGAATTTGAGAGCCTCTCTAGATTGTATGAAGTTTCAAAGTATTATACTATGCGAAAAAACACTTAAATAATGGAAAAAAAATTTTCAATGCTATTTTCTCAAAATGCCAATTTTGGACAGTGATTTGCGATCTACTTTTATATTTATTGTCAGATTGCCTCCAATTTTGGTGTATAGCATCTATGAGACATTAACAAATTTCATCTAGTAGCGATTTTCGATACCTCTTCACATGTTTGCAAACATATTTCATTAAATCAAAACCGTTTAATTTATCGAAAATCATTATTGGGTAAAGCTAGGTATTGAACCGATTAACGTGTGTGCAAAGTTACAGCCAAGTTTGTTCAAAACTGAAAAGGTCTATTTGTAATTGTAGATATTTTCACAATGAAAATAGAAGATGGTGGCATTTCCATGGCAACCATATGATAAAAAAAAATTATATTTTACTTCAGCTAATTTAGACATGCTGAGTATAATGGTAGTAGTTAAAATTGTCTATATCAATTAATAAAAGACAATATTTCCAACACACCCCCCCTTTTTTTTTTTTTTCTGGATAGAGGACTTTTGTTCGTTTGTTGAAACCACCTCAAACAACAACACTACCATTATATCCACTGTTAGTGTTAATAATTTTTTGCATCATTTGTGGGTTGTAGCGCTCACCTGTCTTTCTGTTACTAGGGGTTCCTCAGTCTCGTAATTAATGTAAAAGTAGGCTTCATCACTGAATAAGACATTAGCCTAGTCATTACAATTCCAAAGGCATTGTTTTTATGCTTACTGAAGATGCTCAATGTTGTGCTCATATGTCAATTGGGGTTAGGGAGGGGGGAGTCCTGAGAAGGCAGTTTTATCCCAAATGGAACAAAACTCTTTTATTACACTACTAAATGGAGCAGTTCATTCCTTGACATTCATACCATAACAAAGGCTCAGTATCGATTCTTTCATTTTATACGATTTTTTTAGAAATGATAACCTTCAACACATTGGCTGTATTATAAAAGCCGGAAATTTTGTCTAGAGTATATCAAGTTCGTACTCATTTTAATAACCACAAAGTACGCTATCTGAAGAATCTACTTTTGATTAATTATTGTCAATATTAGCTCGATCGCCTAAATATTATGGGAAACATTCTGCGCATCTGTCATAACAAAAATGCCATCTCAACATGAGTCTAAGGGATCTGGATTAGTTGAAATAAGGTTGACATGAAGTATTTGATAGCCTCTCGCGATTGTATGATGATTCAATGTATTATTTTATTCTTTTATAGGTTTATATGCGAAAAAACATTGAAATAACGGGAAAAAATGTTTAAAATGCGATTTTCTCAAAACATTACTTTTTGCCAGTGATATGCGATCAATTTTTTTATTTAATGCCTGATTGCCCATAAATTTGGTATATAACATCTGTAAAATTAATACAAAATTCATCCAGTAGCTTTTTTCGATATCTCTTCAAAGTTTGCAAAACAAATTTTTTGCATGATCAAATTTCCCAAAAATTGGAAAGGTTGCTATATGCATTTTCAAAAAGTTCATAAAATGAAAACCGTTTCATTTATCATAAAAAGCTACTGTGTGAGCCTAGATATTGAACCAAATATCGTGTGTGCAAAGTCATAGCCAATTTTATTTATAACTGAAAAAGCCTATTTGAAAGGAAGTTATTTTTGCATTGAAAATCCAAGATGGCGGCGTTCCCATAGCAACCATATAAAACTTTTTTTCCGATATCTTTTTCAGCTAATTTAGACCTGCCAAGTACAATGGTAGTGGTTAAAATTGTCTATATCAAATAATAATAAAACAACAGGCTCAGGACCCCCCCCAACAGCTGTTTTTTTTAGCTTTGATGCATGTATCGGAATGTCTTTGATAAACAATCTTTCTGCTCACCCCTACATCAGAGGATGTTGTGCATGCCTTGTGGTAAGAATTGCACTAAGTAAACTTCAACAATTTCACAATCAATGTTTGGTGTGGTGGCTCTAGGACGTCCTGATCTAGATCTGTCTTTTCAATTTCTAAATTCATTGTGATGTCCTTAGTGTCTGTACATGTTTTCCTTGAATAGCCAAAACGTTTTGCAACATCTGATACACGCAACCAGCTTCCAGGTGCCCAATAGCTCCAGCTCTTCTTCAATGCTTAATTTTGCCATTTCATCACTTAAGCAGATAAAAGTATTGAACATTCAAGAAAGTAAGAAAGGATTATTTATAGCAGATGACAAAGATTGATTTTGAGTTTAATTAAAAACAATAACACCCTGTTTTAGTGAACTGCGTTATGATGTGCATCAGCAATTATCATTTAGTATGGAGCGGGAGCTGTCTGATTTGTTGTGATTTTTTTTACACATTTTAAATTTTTTGCTTGATTGTTTTTGGGTAATGGACATTTAGAATTGTGTCTTATGAAAAGAGGCTAAGTGAAATATGTCATGTTTGGTTTGAAAATAACAGGCAGTCATCATAGTTTTAGATCAAATAAAAATTGACTATTTCATCACTGTCCTTCAAGTCAAAATATGTAACTTACAAGTGTAACTGTTCCTTTGGATACGACTGTGTGTAATGAATTAAACATTTTTGATCAACCTGATACATGTATCTTTTAATCATTACATCAACGAGGCGTTTAGCTCCTCCTGCCAATCTGTCCCATAATGCATTGCGTGCTTTCCCAGATCGTTGGTAGCTCTTCTGCGGGATTTTTTTACTAGTGCTATTCATTATATAGTGACAGCAGAAGACGTACGCTGACTTAAACATTTAAATGTTATCTATCTAAACATGTGAATCAACATACATGACTAGATTTATTTAGATATACATGGCATCTTTGACATCCTATGCGTATAATTTCACGACTTATTCTTGCCACTGCCAGCCGGAGAGCAGAACGCTAGATCTACCTATTCGAAATGCTGGCATTTTCACCATTTCGAACTTTAGAAATCCAGATTGCTCAAGTGCAACTATCTTGTGTTCCCATAGAATCTAATTAATAATTGATTTTTTATATCACTCTTGTAAAAAATATGTTGTATCTCCCTGTGTCTAAATCTATTTATATTAGATTCTAGTTCTGGATGAAGATGTTCTCCTGTCCAACGAAGGAGTTGAAAGAAATAGGAAACGAGAAAAGAATAATAATTTGAACTTGCAGTAAGGTTGAGACATCTAATAATTTGTTAGAGAATTTGAGAATTGAAAACAGACTTCACAAAATACGAAATTACATTTTATGACTATGAATCAAAATGTAAAACTACATGAGCGTTTAGCTTCGTTTCAGGTATTCTCGAGATTGACACTTTCGCGTCACGCATTTCCTCAATGCAAAATCCTATAATACTTTTGCATAGCATATGAGGCTGTACATCAATCTAACTCAGTTCAAACAGAGAAAATAGATAATACATTAATCTTGTTAAGTGCCAGTCAATAAGTTATAAAAATAGGAACACGTAGAATGCCATGTACTACTACGCTATTATTTTATAGTTATTGTTATTATCATTACAGGCACTCATCCTGTTCCTTCTCCTTATTCTTCTCTTTTTATTATAATAATCATCACTGCAAATGTTGGTATTTTTATTTACAGTGTTAAAATGATTATTAACAAGAGTATAAATGGTAGCAGTACTGCTTTTGTAATAACATTATTATTTATGAATAATGGCGAGGGGTACTCACTGCCCTCGTATTTTACTATAATTAAATAAGGGCTTCAGACTACACCAAAAAGTTACCACCTATCTGTTTCTGAAACAAGGGAGATAATTTTGGCGTGCTAAACGCCCTATTCTCTAACAAAAAGAATGACAACAACGTACTTAACAATAGTTGCTCTTTTATCTATTTTTTATTTTTGCAGATGCTCCAGGTCAATGGAAATGCAAGTATTTGAGAGAACTTAATTTGTCACACAACGTTTTACAGAAAATACCTCAGGGTATTCAAGAATGTTCCAATCTGGAAACTATTTCCTTGTGTTATAATCAACTGACAAACCTGTGTCCTCCCTGGCAATGTCCTTTGGTATGCACATTGCCACACACTTTTAGTTTATGAGTGTCTCACTGAGACGTAATTTAGGAACAGTGCAGAATTGCATTGCTAAACTTTTTTGTTTTGTAGCGATAGTAGAAGTTCAGAAAATTTGGATAAAAAGATAGATTTCTTTTTAGACACATTTGTGAGGAGTACAATTTGCTTAGGAACTGGCTTTTGCATGGTAGGTGAAGCATACAAAATGCCCCACAAAAGATGTGTGTGGGAGCAGTGCAAGATATAAAGTCCCATGGTTCGATCCTTCATGTTGGTCCTCGGTCTAACCTTGAAACATGTGGACTCTGTGTCCATTTTCCTTCTTCTAACATCTAAATTTAAGGCATGTCCTTGTGAATGGCATACCCTTCAAGTGTTGTTTGAAATCGCAAAGGGGAGCTCTGGAATTACTTTTACTCAAAATGTGTCAACACATCAAATGATGACAGAAAGGTTTGATTTAAAACAATTATGTGATGACTCCAATTTTTGTAAACTGAATATTTACCTTCATCATCCTGATTATCACATAGATGGTGAAATTGAGTTGAGACAGAGTTGACTCTACTATCTATAAATCCATCGGCAGTGCCAATCTGCTCAGCTGTTTTGCACGATAAGATTAAACCTCAATCTACAGATCAGAAATACACAATTATTATTATTACTAGGGAGAATCTGTCTCCTACAAGCCCATCACTGAAATTTTGAATTTAGATTTTGTTTTCAAGTTTTGTTAACTGTGTCTGCTGACTTCATTAAATTGTTGAGGTAATATATTGAATTATTAACACGATTGTACATATTTTCATTTCTGGTCAATATTTGATTTATCATTCTCTATAATCAGGAAAGGTACAAGATTGTAAAGGAATATAAAAGCTTTCACAATTCATGTACATACAGAGAGTTTTATGTTGTGCAGACAAGATGTACTGAATGGACTGCAAAGTTTAAAAAAATACCTTACATCTAAGTAGAATGTTGGGAAATTTTATGCCACTGGAATATGTCCAGATATTTTATTTTAATTGTTTCTATGAAAATCATTGGCAAAGCTAGGCCTGTTAGAGACGTGTGGCTGAATTTAATGAGCTTGTTGTCACAATAATGCAAATAACTGTTATACAATGTATAAGCTTTAAAAATATTGCACATATCATTTCAAGCTTTTCATCTCTTCTGAGAGAGTAAAAATTTATACTTACTACTAACTTAAGAGGTAGTCAGCATAATTCATAGCTCATACTCATACCACAAATCAGCAAAATTAGATCTAGATCTAGGCATACACTACAATACCGGAAAATTGTCTTCTTTCTTGAAAAAAAAACTGTTATTGATGTACACGTGTATAATATTGTTACTACTATGACTACATTGTGTAACTAAATTCTTCACTATAGATCTAGATCTAGAACCTACATTATGTCATATAGATCATAAACAAAAAAGAACTATTCCCATTGGCCGTTTGTAATGTACAGAAGGAAATTACAATAAAAAAAACAACTAGTCTGCACACGACACAAACATTTATGATAAGACAGACTTATTGAACATAGAATGTATCTTGTGAGAGTCTGAAACATCTTTTTCTTCTTGTCTTCTGTTTGATATTACCTTCTCTCACTGTTGCACTCGCCAAGAGTTCACCTTCGTTAAGTCAAGGCCAGGCGTTACTAGATCTAGGTTACTGGGCCAGCCTTGAAAACCTTTCGCTCTCATGTGCGTATCGGCCTAAATTCGGTATTCCTGATACTACGATGTTTAGCCATGGTATCGATGATGATTTTCTCTCTATTTCAAGTACAAAAAGCATGTGTGGAGATGACCTTCTGAAAATTTCTCTCCTTTACAAAGATAGATGTTTAAAGAAAATCAACTCTTTTTGAAACATAGAGAGCACCCCTGGGCAGTGGACAGGTAAGCACCTGTACGGGGAGTACATGATCCCGCCCTCCACGAGTCTCCTGCTGCCTTGCAGGTTGGTCTTGGCTGACCAAAGGCTAAGGGAGTTATCCCTGACAGAAAATAACAACCTGCTGCCTTGCAGGCTGGTCTTGAATGACCAGAGCCTAAAGGATTTAACCCTAACAGAAAATAACAAGGCCTGGTAGGGGGCCTCAAGGTGGCAGCCCCACCATTTATCTAGGGTACAATGGGCTAATCCCCTGCTTATCCAGCAACTAACTGATGCAGAGAAATAAATATAATATACCCAGCTTGACTTTCAACGACGAAAATGGAAACAAACACGGACTGTGATTTTTGGAACATGGAATGTTAGGAGCAATAAATGGAAAGGAGTTAGAATTAGTTGAAGAAATGGAAAAATTCAAAGTAGACATTTTGCTATTAGTATTACAGAAACAAAGAAAAAATGACAAGGAATAGAAAATGTAGGACCAAATAATATTTTAATCTTCTCAGGAGTAGATGTCAAAGATAGAGCTAGAGCAGGAGTAGGTCTCCTAGTACATAAAAGGCATGAAAAGCTACTAGAAAGTTGGAAATTTATAAGCTCACTGCTATTAAAGGTAAATATTAAACCAAAAAGGAAGACAAATTAAATTATTGATAGTTTATGGACCAAACGAAGACGCCACTAAAGAAGAAGAAAAAGATTCCTTCAAAAACGATTTACAAATAGCTGCAGAGAATCTTAAACACAAACAGGAACTAATGGTTTTAGGAGATTTAAACACTAGAGTAGGCAACAATATAGAAACATCAGGAGGAGTAATAGGTAAAGAAGGAGAGACAACAACTTCTCCAAATGGAGAGAGACTAATAGATTTTTGCCTAAAGAATAACATGAAAATAGCCAACACCTTTTTTCCTCATAAAGATATCCACAAATATATAAGAGTAAATGAAGACATGTGTGAAAAGTCAATGATAGTCTACATAATAGTTAGCAGCTCCCTTTTTTTACAGTACATTGGATGCAAGAGTAAACAGAGGAGCAGATATATTTAGTGATCATCACCTAGTGATTGCCAAAATGAGATTACTGACTGAAGAAAACAAACAGAAAAGGAAAGAGAAAAAAGCTACTAAACTCAAAATAGAGGAACTAAATAAACCAATAGTAAAACAGATATACCAATCCAGGATAAAAGATCTATATCAATGAAAGACAGATGGATCTGAATGATAGGACAACAGAAGAAAAGTGGCAAATGTATAAAGAAACACTCCTCAGTTGTACTGAAGAGGTCTGTGAGGGGAAACAAATTAAAGGAGATGGGAAAAGAACAGCATGGTGGAATGAGAATGTCAAAACTAAGATAAAAGAAAAGAAGGCTACCTGGAAGAAATACTTGCAAACAAAGAGACCAGAGGATAGGATAGATTACGTGAATAAAAAAACTATCGCCAAAGAGGAAGTGAGGAAAACAAAACAGGAACAATGGGAAGAATTTGGACAAAGACTTCAAGAAAGCTATCAAGGAAATCAAAAGCTGTTCTGGGGGGCAATGAAGAGCATGAGAAAGACCAAAGCATGCCCAATACGACAAATTAAGAATGCCAAAGGAGAAATAATGGAAAAAGACAGCCAAATCATGGAAACATGGAGAAAGTATTTTCACCAATTACATAATCCCTCCAGAACATATGAAACAAGGAGTAAAGATCAATTAGTAAGAGTAACAAGTAATCCAGAGGAGACAGCTGAAAATGTAGATATATCAATGGAAGAACTCCAAACAGCTATAAGAAAAATGAAATTAGGAAAAGCCCCAGGAGCAGATCAAGTTTATCCAGAAATGATTAAAAACCAAAGGAGAGAGGCAGACAAACTACTACATACAATATGCCAACAAGCATGGAAGTCCAAACAGGTGCCAGATGACTGGAAAAAGGAAACGGTAGTACCAATACATAAGAAAGGATCAACTATGGAATGCTCAAACTATAGAGGATATCACTACTTAGCATACCAGGAAAAGTGTATGCCAGGATACTGGAAATGAGACTAAGGAAAAGAGTAGAGGATCAGATTGAAGAGCATCAGAGTGGATTTAGACCAGGAAAAAGTGTACAAGACCACATATTTACAATTAAACAAATAATAGAAAATTCCTTGAGAGTAACAAAACAGTGTTTTGCTCCTGTGTTTTATTGATCTAGAAAAGGCATTTGACACTGTGAGGAAGGACGAACTATGACATTTCTTAAAAGAACACAATGTAGAGCAAAATTTAATAGAAGCCATTAAAAGTTTTTACAATAAACCAACATGTGCAGTGAGAGTAGCTGGAAACATATCTGCAGAATTTGATGTAGATATAGGCAGTAAGACAGGGTTGTGTCCTAAGTCCTCTTTTGTTTATCACATTTATGGATTCAGTCGCAAAGATATCCACAAAAATGAAGAAAATGAATGTAGGTATGTGGAAGCTCAAACCAGTAAATGTATCAATGCTTTCATTTGCTGATGATTTAGTTCTGTTTGGAAAATCAAAAAGTGACCTTCAGTCGAATATCAACATTATGAACAATGAACTAAATAAAAGAGGAATGAGAAGTAAATACAAAGAAAACCAAAACAATGCTAGTAACTAGGAAGCTAAAACACAAAATCTTAAATTGGGCAGGGAGAATTAAGAACAAGTTCAAAGCTACAATTATCTAGGAGTAATGATTAACTCTTAGGGAAAACTATGAAAAGAAATCAGCCAGAGGATCAAAAAGGCAAGTGCAATATATAACCATCTAGGAAAGGCATTTGTAGGTAAGCAAAAATTGTCAACAAAACCAAAATGACAATATACAACACAGTTTGTTGTCCTACTCTCCTCTATGGCAGTGAAACCTGGACCTTAGACAGAAGAGAATACAGTAGAGTACAGGCAGCTGAAATGAAATATCTAAGAAGAGTAGTAGGGAAAACTAAAACTTCTAAAAGAGACAAAATCAGAAACAACAATAAGAGATCAAACCAAAGCAGATAGCATAAAAACTAAGATAGAAATAAATCAATTGAGATGGTTTGGGCATGTAAACAGAATGAATGACAATAGAATAGCTAAATCAGTATACAGTGCTAAAGCCCAAGGTAAAAGACCAAAAGGCAGACCTTGGAGAAAGTGGGAAGAAGATATAAAAGAGGCATTGAAAAATAGAAATTTAACGGTTTTGGAAGGAAACAGAAAATGCCAGGACAGGGCATCCTGGAGAAAACTCATATCGGGCACCTGAACCCATACACCAAAAGGTAACGTGGGAACTGATAAAGAAAGAAATAGAGCACCCAATCCAGGATTTATTTAAATTCTCATCGAGTCCGAAGGTCATGTTTACCACAATTTTCAAGATTTCATTCCAATTCTTAACACAATATTTTTGAACTATGTTTTAGTTATCAAATTTTTACATAGCTATTCAACTAAGATAAGCGATGTTCCTTAATAGGCAATTAAATACTAAATAGATGTGTAGAGGGAGAGACAAAGAGTATGTGTGGGGGGGGGGCTGGGGGGGGGGGGGGTTGAAGAGAGAGTGAGAGAGACGATAATAATGGAGGGACGGAAATCCAGAGAAAAAAGTATGTGTGTGTTCATGCGTAGACAGATAAAGAGAAAGGGATAAAGAGAGAGACAGAGAAAGAGAAAGAGAGAAACTCACACACGCACACACACACATACACACACACAGAAGGACTATTTAACAAATTGGTAGTTGAGGACCTTCTTATGATATTATATTTATACAGTATTTATATTTTTATGCTCATTCTCATTTTTAGAGTTTTCAGCAAAACACATTTTAAGAAATATTTTATATGATTTACTGTGATATGTATGCATTTTTGGTCAAACATATTCATATTAACAAATTATGCATTGTAATTTTAATTAATTGACTATTATCTATTTTTATAATATTTCTATAATAATGTAAATTCTTTATTACAATGTACATGATAATATTTTATAGATCGAAACAGCGAAGATGATGTGCCTTTATGGCGACAGTAAAGTTTTATTATATTGAATTGAATTACACTATCTAGAACGATGCCATAAGGATTAAAATGGGAAGACAACGTGGGAAAAAGGCTTAACACATTTCAGCCTTCCTTTCAATTTACTGGCTGGATATAATGTTTTGGTAGTGCTTAGAGTGGTCTCTGTCGATTGGCTATTTGCATAGGTATGTAGAGCTAGGGCTAGAGATCTATGTCTAGCACAATGTTTTAGGAATGAAACTAGATAATTACAATAATAATTAAAAATGATAACTTTTTTATATGGCTTGTAATCAAATCATTTTTGACAGTGGGGCTATGCCTTTATAGTTATAGCCTACACCTAGCTATGCTGCTGATGACAATTGAATTACTGAGAGATAAAAAATATCATGAAGTTAAAATTTTGATAAACATATTTCTTACTTCCTCATATATAGAAATCCTGGATATATCAAACAACAGAATCAACACTTTCCCACCTAGCGCTGATCATTTTTGGACCAAAACATTGAAAAAACTCAATGCCAGCAACAATCTCTTGGACCGAATGCCAGAGAGTATTGTTAAAATGAGTAAGTGTTATCACGAGACACAGATCTTTAATCATATAAAAAAAAAAATGTCACTGAATTTATGATGAGATTTCTATGCATAGTCTTTATATAAATATGGAATTGAAAACAAGTTCATACTATATGGGAAAACTCATTGTGTAAATCTCTGTGTTATATGGAAACAAAATTTTTCATTCTTTATCAGTTCCCTTTCTACCTTCCGGTGTATGGGTTTAGATACCGGTACCAAGTGATCTTTCTCCAAGCTACCCTGTTCTAGCATTTTCTGTTCCCTTTCCTGAAAGATAAATTTCTTTGCTTTAATGCCTCTTTTTTATCTTCTTCCTACTTTCTCCAAGGTCTTTTACCTTAGGTTTTAGCACTGTATACTGATTTAGCTATTCTATTGTCATTCATTCTGTTTACATGCCCAAACCATCTCAATTGATTTATTTCTATCTTAGTTTTTATGCTATCTGCTTTGGTTTGATCTCTTATTGTTGTGTTCCTGATTTTGTCTCTTTTAGTTTTCCTTGCTCCTCTTCTTAGATATTTAATTTCAGCTACCTGTACTCTACTTTATTCTCTTTTGTCTGAGGTCCAGGTTTCGCTGTCACAGAGGAGAGTAGGACAATAAACTGTGTTGTATACTACCATTTTGGTTTTGTTGACAATTCTTGTTTATCAACAAATGCCCTAGATGGTTATTGTCATTGCCTTTTGGATTCTCTGGCTGATTTCTTCTCTTAGCTTTCCAGCTGACTTAATCATTACTCCTAGGTAATTGTAGTTTTGAAGTTGTTCTAATTTTTCTCTGCCCAGTTTAAGATGTCATGTTTTAGCTTTTCCTAGTTACTAGCATTGTTTTGGTTTTCTTTACATTGACTTTCAATACTGTTTTATGTAGTTCATTACTCAATATGTTGGTATTACATTGAAGGTCACTTTCTGATTTTCCAAATAGAGCTAAGTCATCGGCAAATGAAAGCATTGATAGATTTACTTCACATACCTTCATTCTTTTTTTTTTCATTTTAGATGATGTCTTTGCTGCTGAATAAGCCATAAATTTGATAAATCAAAGAGGGCTCAGAATACAGCACTGTCTGTCCTATATCTACTTGAAATTCTTTAGATAAGTTTCCAGCTATTTTCACTGCACGTGTTAGTTTATTGTAAAAAAACCTTTAATTGCTTCTGTCAAATTTTGTTCTACATTATGTTCTTTTGACGAATGCCCTAGTTTATCTCTTCTCACGGTGTCAAATGTCTTTTCCAAGTCAATAAAACAGAGGTGTAAGTCAATATTTCTTTCAAAGAATTTTTCTATTGCTTGTCTAATTATAAATATGTAGTCTTGTACATTTCTCCCTAGTCTGAATCCGCTCTGATGTTCTTAAATCTGATCTTCTACTCTTTTTAGTATCCTGGCATACACTTTTCCTGGTACGCTCTGCAGCGATATTCCTGTACAGTTTAAGCATTCCATAGTTGATCCTTTCTTGTTTATTGGTACTATCATTCCCTTCTTCCGGTCATCTGGCACCTGCTTTGACTTCCATACTTGTCGGCATATTCATGCAGTAGTTTGTCTGCATCAGTCCCTTGGTTTTTAATCATTTCTGGATAAATTTGATGTGCTCCTTGTGCCTTTCCTAGTTTGATGTTTTGTATGGCCCTTTGGATTTCTTCCATTGAGATATATGTACATCTTCAGTTCTCTCATCCGGATTATTTGTTATTCTTACTGGTTTACCAATACTCCTTGTTTCATATGTTCTGGAGGGATTATGCAATTGCTGAAAATACTTTCTCCATGCTTCCATAATTTTGTTGTCTTCCTTCGTTATTTCTCCTTTGGTGTTTTTAATTTGTCTAATTGAGCATCGTTTGGTCTTTCTCATGCTTTTCATTGCTCCCCAGAGCAGCTTTTGATTTTCTTGGTGTTTTTAAAAAGTCTTTGTCCAAACTCTTCCCATTGTTCATGTTTTATATTCCTCACTTTCTCTTTGGTGATAAATCTTTTACACACAAAATCTATCCTATCTTCTGGTCTTTTCATTTTTAAGTATTTCTTTTCATTGATCTTAGTTTTGACATTCTCATTCTACCTTGCTGTTCTTTCCCTGTCTCCTTTGACTTTGATCTCTTTCCTACCACAGACCTCTTCAGTACAACCGAGAAGTGTTTATTTATACAGTTGCCAATTTTCTTCAGATCAATCTGCCTTTCAGTTTCACTGTGTAACATATTTACTTGTAGTTCTGAAGGGGATTTCCCGTAGTAAGTGAAAACCTATGTGTAATCAATCTTAGCATATATGGAAGTCTCTAGAGTTTTGACGTAATCGTTTTGGTGCGCCTAGTATCGTATTGTCTCGTATTATATTTTCTGGAAGAGCCTTTGTTTTAAGTATGTATGATAGGGAAGTTAATCTATGATTGTGAGAGTGCGAGAAATAAATTCAACAAGTGCGAGAGAAGAACATGACTGTGATTCTACCTTTATATGCCAGCATTGTGAATTTGCTTCACCTCATTGATTGATTGTCGACTGTGACTATAATAAACATCTTTGTTGTAATTATTAATTGAGCATTGGTGTTTCTAGATTGTGCTTACACCTTCGTCATTATTGTAGATCTAGATCTCGCTCCATATATAAGTTATAACTCTCCATAACACACTGATAAATCTTTTTATCCTAGATTGGTATATTTGTTTTTTATCTGGTTTATTTAGTTCTCCTTTTTTGGGTTTAGTAGCTTTCTTCTCTTTCCTTTTCCGTTTGCTTTTTGAGGCAGTAATCTAATTTTTGCAATCACTAGGTGATGACCACTAAATATTTCAGCTCCTCTGTTAATTCTTGTATCCATTGTACTGTAAAAGAGGGAACTGCTTTTTATTATGCAGTCTGTGATTGACTTTCTCATTCTGTCTTTATTTACTCTTGTATATTTGTGAATGTTTTTATGTCGAAAAAAGGTGTTGGCTATTTTCATGTTGTTCTTTTACTTTTAACAAAAGTCTTTAAGTCTCTCTCCATTTGGAGAAGTTATTGTCTCTCCTTCTTTACCTATCACACCACTTTTAGGCCTCTTCATTGTTGCCTACCCTAGCATTTACTATGACTACACCTGATGTTTCTGCACTGTTGCCTACTCTAGCGTTTAGATTTCTAAAATGTTTAGTTCCTTTTTGGGTTTGAGATTCTCTGCAGCTGTTTGTAAAGTGTTTTCAAAGATATCTTTTTCCTCTTTGTTAGCATCTTCATTTGGTCCATAAGCTTTTAATAATTTAATTTCTTGTCCTTTTGCTTTAATGTTTACCTCTAATCACCTTGGCTAATAACTTTTATGTATTAGGAGGCCTACTCCTGCTCTACCTTTGTCCTTTACATCAACTCCTGAGAAAATTGAAGTATAATTTGGTCCTACATTTTCAATTCCTTGTCCGTTTTTCTTTGTTTCTGTGATAGCCAAAATATCTACTTTGAATTTTTCTAATTCTTCAGTTAATTCTAATTCTTTTCCACTTATTGCTCTGACATTCCATTATCCAAAAATCAAAGTCCGTATTCGTTTCTAGGATCGTCTTCTGAAATTCCATTGCGTTGTAATATCTTTTGTTGTCTCAATCAGTTTGTTTTGGGTAAGCAGGTGATTAGTCCACTGTACCCTAGGTGGGGCTGCCACTGTACCTAGGTGGGTCTGCCACCTGAGGCCCCCTACCGGATTTTGGTTTTGATTTTCTGTTAGGGTTAACTCCCTTAGCTTTTGGACAACTAAGACTGGCCTAAAAAAAACAAATAAACAAACAAAGGCCTGCAAGGCAGCAGGTTGTTATTTTATGTCAGGGTTAACTCCCTAAGTCTTTGGTCAGCCAAAACCACCCTCCAAAGTTGCAGATTTTGATTTTCTGTAGGGGGTTAACTCCCTTAGCCTTTGGTCAGCCAAGACCAGTCTGCAAGCAGCAGGAGATTCATGGAGGGCAGGACTGTCAAGTCCTCGCACAGGGGCAAGTAACTGCCCGGGTAAATGAAATTTAATTTGTATAAATCTTACACTGTATTCATGTACATATTTTCCGTTTAAATATACTGCAAAGGTTTACGTTTGAGAAGAAGCTTAAAGCAATAATATCATCATTAAATCCTGTATGATCACAGACAAACTATTTCTTTCATAACAACGCTCTTTGTTTTGCAGTATATAATCTGCAACCATTACTATAACAAATCTCCTCCCTCAATTTGCACAAAGAAGAGGCAACATCAACCAAAAATGCGTAAAGAAAAAGACAAAAACATTGCAAAAATAAAAACATCGCAACTAAAATCCACAAAAAGAGAAACAAACATGAAACCAACTTCTCTTCTTTCTCCCTTCCCCTTCCATTCCTCAAACTGTTTTATTCTTTTAATTTATATTTCTTTCATTATTATGTTGTGTTTTTTTAATTTTCCATACAGCCTAGAGCATTGTCATGTATCTTTATGAATGGAGTCATTTAACTTCCTAGCTTGTTTTGGAAAGAACAGAATTATATGGACATCAGCACTATTCTGTCTGTTATTATATCCTTTCTTTAAATTGAGAATTGATAACTTTTCAAACTATCTTATATGTGGTCAAATGACAGACATATTTTTATCCGTCAATAGAATGTCTCAGTCAGCTGAACATGTCCAGGAACAATATCAGTGCAATTCCAGACAGTTCATTGTGGCTCTGCCCTCTAGCCTTGCTAAACTTGTCCTACAATGAGCTTGGATCAACCATGGGACGCTCTGCAGCAAAGTCACCCTTTTCAATGTAAGGTGCTCTGTTGACTTGTCAGCAATTATTATACTGAAATCATGCTTTCTGTTTAATCCAAGCTGTAATGGCTAAGGAGAATGTTTTTCAGGTTTAAGATGAAGTACACCCAAACCTCAATATGCAGTCAACTGTTGTGTCTTTTTCAATATTAGAATGATGGAGATAATTAATATTAAGCTAATCAAGTAGAGAAAATGATCACTGACAAGACAATGTAGGCCTACAACATGTGAAAAGGCTATTGTACTAATTGTAGTATTGTATAGTAATAGTAGGATCGCCTGGCCTTTTATATAGTCTAGAAAAATAACATTGAGAGAAACACCCTTTACTTAAAATGGATTAACTTAGGTTATGACTAATACTAATATAACATTGTTGTGAAATCTAATTTTGGCTACTCAATCAGACCCAATCATAATAAAGACATTTATGTCTACCCCGCCAAACTATTGTCAGGATGACACGATTTGGGCCCGAAGCCTATGCGACTCTGCATTCGGCTGATCTAGGCCTAAACAGTGGGTGATAAACATTGTCTCTAAACCTTCATTACTCTCAGTTTCATCCAGAAGAAGTCTTGTGTCACTAGTGTCAGTGTCATTTCTGTGTCTGCACCCATTGCCTTGTAATTGTTATCAAAAGAAAGTGTGCTATGAACCGTAAGAGCATTGAAAAACACATGGCAGTGATGCTTGTGCGTAGATGTGTGTATGTGTGTTTGACTCCATGATCTGTGACCAAGCCAAACTAGATTCAATTTCTACCCATTTGCATCATTTTCGGGGATGATGCACGGTGGTGGTATAATGAGTTGTATTTTACAATAGTTATTAAGGAACACGAATGCCAAATCATTAGTGAATGCCATTATAACAAGCTATTTCATTGTTTTTGTAAAATGACAGTTCCGTACAAAAATGAAAAACAGATGGTAAACAAGACTGGTGATATTATAAGGCCCCTGAGTTTTGAGTGCAAATTGCAAGCATCAGATCTCTGGAAATTTATTTTTGCACTTGAATTTCAAGGACCACAGGTCTTTATACAATGTTTTGACAATTTGAAATGTTTTAGATGGCTTATTTTTATTTGTTGGGGTTTTCATCTTTTGTCAAGGGATTTTTCTCTCCTTTTCCTATCTTCTCATAATATTTTTTAATTTTTGTAATATTTTATTATTCATTTATATATTTATATTTTATACATTATGTAATATATTAATATATTTATTTCTCTTTGCGTTTACTTATTTATTATTTATTTATCATTCTATTTCTTTATTCCTTCAATTCGTTCTTTATATGTTGTTTTTTTTAATTGAAGGAAAAGGACTGCAAGGAATGTTGTTCTAACATTTCTGGTACCAATTTGAAAGGCTCTTTGACAGAATTGGATCTAAGTCACAATGACCTCCAAAATTTACCAGATGGGGTCTGTGATGCAAAATCTTTATCTGTCATGGATCTAAGTTTGTAAGTTCCTAACTGCATATTCTTTGAAATCGTTGACTCATCTTACATAAATTGTTGGTTTTATGAGGCCAATCAAATTATCGTTATATATATTTTTAATATTGTGATGGGTATGGATGCAACTAATCAGGTGAGATTTGTAAATTTTGTGATCCCATGTTTGGTTTTGATTGTTCCTTATGACTATTAATAATATTGGAAGGAAAACAAGAAAGAGTATGAAACTTTGTTGCCCTGCTCAGTATATTCAATATTTTGTTGTTGTTGAGAATAATGAAGGCTAAAAGTATATATTGCTTTTGCCATGCTGCCATTTGTACATCCATACCTAGTTGTCATTTTTATTGTATATGAAGCAAGTTCTCATTTCTTCTTGACCAGATCCAGCTGGAGCTCTTTTCCTCTGTTTCTGCCAGCTGTTTGAGAATCTAGTGCGTTTGTAACCTGTAATTGAGAGCTGTTTTAGGAGGAATAAGTCGATGCTCCTACAAACTCTCTCGCGCCAACTTGTAATGTAATGCCAGTACTCTGGTCATAAATCTGGAGGTCATTGGCGGTCGCAGTACTTTGCAGATTTGTGCTGGTGAACTTGGTCGATTCTGCTCTCATAAGGCACTGTCAGCTCAATCATGATTATTTGGTGTGTGAGTTTGACACCGCTCCCAAGATTTACAGGGACTTGCATGGGCTTCCGTTGCCTTCAGAAGGACTTGCATTGCGAGAAAAAAACAGTATGGAAGAGATCGTACATTCCATTGCAATGCCAACCTCACAAATTTATCCAGTCAGTTGTCAAGTACTTTGTGGAGAATCTCATTCTGAATCCTTCGAAATGTTGTTAAATCATCTTACGGATGGTGGTGGGAACATGGTACATGTTTAGTGTGAATTGAATCATTTGGTGTGGTACAGATCCGTATGTGTTGGCATATTGGCAAGATCCAGTCAGATCACATGAAGGTCTAGTTTTTCCAATTTTGCTTGTTGAATTGCTTCCATATCATTGTGGCGTGTTCTAGGCATCCAGGGACTCTGGGAATACCTCCTTTTTGAACAGTCGTATTGATGTATTCATTACTGATCACAAATTTTGTCAGTCTGGAGATGGAGAAATGAAAAGCTAAGTGAGCAATGGATGGTAGCAGATGGAGTGTACATCCCAAAAGAGCAAAACTCGAATGAAATCAGCCAGTTTAGACCCATTTCATTGCTAAATGTAGAAAGGCAAAATATTCTTCTCTGTCATGGCGACAAAGAAGAATATTTTGCCTTCTACATTTAGCAATGAAATGGGTCTGAATTGGCTGATTTTATTCGAATTGAGTTTTGCTCTTTTGGGATGTACACTCCATCTGCTACCATCCATTGCTCGTTTAGCTTTTCATTTCTCCATGCTGAGCAGATCATCTTATGTAAGAATGCCAGAACTTTTGGGCATCTCTTGTACAATACATAAGGTATTCCGTTCGGCCGGGGAAGGACTTGGCTCTGGCTTTTTGGACCACAGATTCAACTTCCTTCAATGAAGGGGGTCTACTGCTAAACCTACTTTTAGGTGCTGCAGGCCATATTAAGCCCTCAATTTGTTCAAGGGGTTGATTGCAGTCTGGGTCAGAATGTGTCTCCCTCAGATGTTGTTCAAGTGTCTCTTTGTCAGTTGATAGGGTTCCTGATTTAGGCTGCTCAAATATTTGCCTGGCAAACTTAAAAGCCTCTCTGACGAAAGAACAAGCTCCTTAGAATTTTTAGGATTCTGGCCAAAAATGAGTAATTTTGTCTAAAGTATGGCAAGTTGGTACTCATTTTAATCACCACAATGTAAGCTATAAAAAGAATCACATGTGACAAACTTTCTGTAATAGTGCCCTAGGTCATCAGGAAAATATGTGACATAATCTACTCACCTGTTATAAAATGTGCTGTCCAACATGAGTATAAGTATAAGGGAGCTGGAGCAGTTTAAGCAGAGTTGATAAGAAGAAGTTGAGAGCCCCTCAAGGCTTTATTAGGTTTCAAAGTATTATCCTACTCTTTTCTAGGTTTTTATGAGAAATAACATTCAAATAACGGGAAAAAAATAGTTTCAAATACGATGTTCTCAAAATTAACTTTAAAAAAAAAAAAAGTTTTTGCTAAGTAGTTCTACAATTTCTGGGCAAGTGGACAGGTAAGCACCTGTGCGATGATTAGCCATCTCGCTCTCCATGAGTCTCCTGCTGCCTTGCAGGCAGATCTTGGCTGAACAAAGGCTAAGGGAGTTAACCCTGAGAGAAAACAACCTGCTGCTTTGCAGGCCAGTCTTGGTCGACAAAGGCTAAGGAGTTAACCCTGACAGAAAGTAACAAGACCCGTAGGGGGCCTCAAGGTGGCAGATCCACCATTTACCTAGGATACAGTGGGCTAATTATCTGCTTATCCAAAACCAACTGATTCATAGTACTAAATGATATACCCGGCTTAAAGTTTCAAAGACACCCTGGAAACAAACACGGACTGATTTTTGGAACATGGAATGTAAGGGCAATAAATGGAAAAGAGTTAGAACTAGCCTAGGAAATGGAAAATTTCAAAGTAGACGTTTTGGCCATTACAGAAACAAAGAAAAAAGACAAGGCATATGTAGGACCAAATCATACTTCAATTTTCTGAGGAGTAGATGTCAAAGATATGGCTAGGCCAAGAGAGAGAAACCTCCTAATGCAAAAAAAGACATGAAAATCTACTAGAAAGTTAGAAATTTATAAGCCCAAGGCTAGTAGAGGTAAACCAAAAGCAAGAGAAACTAAATTATTGATAGCTTGTGGACTAAACGAAAAAAAGAAATCTTCGAAAACAATTTACAAGTAGCTGCAGAGAATCTCAAACCCAAACAGGAGCTAATTGATTTATTTAGGCAACAATGTAAAACCATCAGGAGTAATAGGTAAAGAAGGAGAGACAACAACTTCTCCAAATGGAGAGAGACTAATAGAGTTTTGCCGAAAGAATAACATGAAATAGCCAACACCTTTTTTCCTCATAAAGATGTCCACAAATATACAAGACTAGATAGATGTGAAAAGTCAATCATAGACTACATAATAGTTAGCATCTCCCGTTTTTACAGTATGATGGATCCAAGAGTCATCAGAGGAGCTGACATATTTTATGATCATCACTTAGTGATTGCCAAAATTAGATTACTGACTAAAGACAACAAACAGAAAAAGGAGAGAGAAAAAAGCTATTAAACTCAAAAAAAAGAACTAAATAAACTAATAGTAAAACAGATATACCAATCTAGGATCAAAAGATTTATCAATGTAACTGAAATGCAGACTGATCTGAATGATAGCACAATAGAGGGAAAGTGGCAACTGTATAAAGAAACACTCCTCAGTTGTACTGAAGAGGTCTGTTGTAGGAAACAAATTGAAGGAGATGGGAAAAGAACAGCATGGTGGAATGAGGATGTCAAAACTAAGATCAAAGAAAAAAATGAAGCCTGGAAGCTGGAAGAAATACTTACACACAAAGAGGCTGGAGCATAGGATAGATTACATGAGTAAAAGAATTATCTCCATGGAGGTAGTGAAGAAAGCAAAACAGGAACAATGGGAAGAGTTTGGACAAAGAATTCAAAGAAAGCTATCAAGGAAATCTAAAAAACTGTTCTGGGGGCAATGAACAGCATGAGAAATACCAAAGCATGCCCAATATGACAAATTAAGAACGTCCAAATGAGAAATAATGAAAGAAGACAACGAAATCATGGAAACATGGAGAAAGTATTTTCAACAATTACATAATCCCTCCACAACATATGAAATAAGGAGTATAGTTCAATTAGTAAGAGTAAGAAGTAATCCAGATGAGAGCTGAAGATGTAGATATCTCTATGAAGAAATCCAAGCAGCTACCCCGGTATAAGAAAAGTGAAATTAGGAAAGGCTCCAGGAGCAGATCAAGTTTATCCAGAAATGATTAATTGTTTTTAATTTCAATGCATTGATGTGTCTTTTATTTTTCAAGCGGAAGTTGTGATAACACAAGTATAATTTCCTTTATTTTAAAGGATCAATAAAGATGATTGAATTGAATTGAATTAATAACCAAGGGAGAGAGGCAAACAAACTACTACATTCAATATGCCAACAAGTAACAAGCATGGAAGTTCAAACAGGTGCAAGAAAGGATCAACTATGGAATGCTCAATCTATAGAGGGATATCACTACTTAGTATACCAGGAAAAATGTATGCCAGGATACTGAAATGAGACTATGGAAGAGAGTAAAGGAGAAGATTGAAGAACATGAGAGGGATTTAGACCAGGAAGAACAAAAGTATACAAGACCACATATTTACAATCAGACAAAAAATAGAAAAATTCCTGGAAAAAAACGTTGACTTGCACCTGTGTTTTATTGACTTAGAAAAGGCATTTGACACTGTGAGGAGGGGCGAACTATGGCATTCCTTAAAAGAACACAATGTAAAGCAAATTTTAATAAAAGCCATTAAAAGTTGTTATAAAACCATGTGCAGTGAGAGTAGCTGGAAACGTATCTGAAGAATTTGATGTAGATATAGGAGTAGGACAGGGTTGTAACCTAAATCCTTTTTTATTTATCACATTTATGGATTCAGTTGCAAAGGCATCCTCAAAACTGAAGAAAATGAATGTAAGTGTGTGTAAACTCAAACCAGTAAATGTATCAATGCTTTCATTTGCTGATGATTTAGTTCTGTTTGGAATATCAGAAAGTGACCTTCAGTCGAATATCAACATGATGAATAATGAATTATATAAATGAGGAATGAGAGTAAATGCAAAGAAAACCAAAACAATGCTAGTAACTAGGGAAGTTAAAATATAAAATCTTAAATTGGCCAGGGAGAATTTAGAACAAGTTCAAAGCTACAATTACCTAGGAGTCATGATTAACTCAGGAGGAAAACTAAGAGCCGAAATCAGCCAGAGAATCAAAAAGGCAATGACAATATATAACCATATATAGGAAAGACATTTATAGGTAAATAAGAATTATCAACATAAACCAAAATGGAAGTATACAACACAATTTATCGTCCTACTCTCTTCTAGCAATAAAACCTGGACCTTAGAAAGTATGAATACAGTAGAGTACAAGCATCTGAAATGAAATATCTAAGACGAATAGCAAGGAAAAATAAAAGAGACAAAATCAGAAACACAACGATAAGAGATCAAACCAAAGCAGATAGCATAAAAACTAAGATAGAAATAAATCAACTGAGATGGTTTGGGCATGTAAACAAAATGAATGACAATAGAATAGCTATACAGTGCTAAAACCTTGAAAGACTAAAAGACAGACCTTGGAGAAAGGGAGGAGGAAGATATAAAAGAGGTATTATAGCAACTAAATTTGTCTTTTAGGAAGAAACAGAAAATGCAAGGACAGGGTAGCTTGGAAAAAGATCACTTCGCCATCTAAACCCATACACCGGGAAGGTAGAATGGAACTTATAAAGAAGAAAGAAAGTTCCACAATTTTCAACGGATTTATTTGAAATTTAGCATACAGTTGTTTTATATCATTGCTAAGAGACCTCGCATGGGATTTTCAATATCTTTTTGTACTTTTAAGACATTCATAATTTTTGTAGGAGAATTGAGAGAAATAACTTCTCCAAGCCTCAATGTTTGGAAAGCTGCAAAACAAAAACTACACAAGATATAAAAAATCGATACTGCAGATTCAGGATATTGGTTTGAAGTTTCTATATATGCAAAATTATGAACCTCTATAAATTGAAAACTGTAGGACTACTTGTATTTTTTAATTAGCCAAAATGGACATAGTTTTTAATTTTTAATCCAAATTTCAAGATGCCAGCCAATTTCCATTGCAACTAAACTTTCCAAATTAACTTTCACAATTTGTTTGCCCTGAACTTATTTATGAAGTTCAAAAATTGTGTATCGCTTCAAACTAAAAAAATCGCTGTCCAGTGTCAGGACCTACCACCCTCCCCTTTTTTGCTATGTTTAAACATAAAATTTAGGTAACACAAGATGTTGATTGATAGCTGTTTTTAATAAATTCTGCTATGACATTAATCAAGCCCTTTTATTGGCTGTTGTTTTTGTTTTTGTTTGTTTGTCATGTTGTTTATTTGTTCTTTTAAACCATAAGCAACCCCAGGAATAACTTCACTTCCTTATGACTTGGGAAGGCTGAAGAATCTCATCTTGCTTGATTTGAATGGTCCTAAAGTTCCAGGACAAGGAACTTCAAGAAATTGTCAATTCAATGGGTAAGTAGAACATGTTTAAGGTCTTGTTGATAGCTTTCATTCTCTTTCTAATAATGTTCCTATACGATACTCCACAATTATGTATTATGTTCATGTGCACAATATCCTCCTTTGTATCTTCTACATTGTAACGTCTTAGTCACCTTTTCAAGCTGTATCTAAATTTCCTCATTGTGTTGTTATCTCATGTCTTTCAATATTTGTGCAATAAGTTCAATTTTGCATTGCAATGAATTTTACCATTTGCCTGTGCATTCTTAATACAGATTTAAGCAGCACAGTTATGATTTTCTAGTTATACTTTTTAGGATGGAAAAATATAATGGTGTGTAATGCTTCATAATGCTACAGAGACAACATCAATAGCAACAACATACATTAAGATTAGATCGATGTCAACAATATACATTAAGAGACAAGATCAATAGCAACAACATACATTAAGAGCATAATATGGCATTTTTAGTTTCTATCTCCTCAAAAAAGGTGGAATTGCAATAATCAGAAGCTTAATTTAGTGCACCAAAAATTGAATGTTTTCTATGCGCAGAGAGAGGCAGTGAAATAAATTTCAGATCTTTCTTTCTTTCTTTTCTTTATCAACTCCCATTCTACCCTTCGGTGTATGGGTTTAGATGTCCAAAATGATTTTCTCCAGGCTGCCCTGTCCTGACACTTTCTGTTTCCTCCATGAAATTTAAATTTCTTTGCGTTAATGCCTCTTTTATATCTTCACTTTCTCCGGGGTCTGCTTTTTGGTCTTTTATGAGTTTTAGCACTGTATACTGATTTTAGCTATTCTATTGTCATTCATTCTGTTAACATGCCCAAACCATCTCAGGTTGATTCATTTTTATCTTAGTTTTTATGCTATCTGCTTTGGTTTGATCTCTTATTGTTGTGTTTCTGATTTTGTCTCTTTTAGTTTTCCCTACTACTCTTCTTAGATATTTAATTTTGACAGCCTGTACTCTACTGTATTCCCTACTGTTTAAGGTCCAGGTTTCACTGCCATAGAGGAGGGTAGGACAATAAACTGTGTTGTATACTGCCATTTTGGTTTTTGTTGACAATTCTTGTTTACCTACAAATGCCTTTCCTAGATGATTATATATTGCACTTGCCTTTTGGATTCTCTGGCTGATTTCTTCTCTTAGTTTTCCCTCTGAGTTAATCATTACTCTAAAAGTAATTATAGCTTTGAACTTGTTCTAAATTCTCTGCCCAATTTAAGATTTTGTGTTTTAACTTCCCTAGTTACTAGCATTGTTTTGGTTTTCTTTGCATTTACTCTCATTCCTCTTTTATTTAATTCATTATTCATTATGTTGATATTTGACTGGAGATCCCTTTCTGATGTTCCAAACAGAACTAAATCATTAGCAAATGAAAGCATTGATACATTTACTGGTTTGAGCTTCCACCTACCTACATTCATTTTCATTATTTTCGAGGATGCCTTTGTGACTGAATCCATATTAAATGTGATCAACAAAAGAGGACTTAGGATACAACCCTGTCTTATGCCTATATCTACATCAAATTCTTCCGATACATTTCCAGCTACTCTTACTGCACATGTTGGTTTGTTGTAAAAACTTTAAATGGCTTTTATTAAATTTTGCTCTACATTGTGTTCTTTTAAAGAATGCCATAGTTCATCCCTCCTCACAGTGTCAAATGCCTTTTCTAAGTCAATAAAACACAGGTGCAAGTCAATGTTTCTCTTAAAGAATTTTTCTATTATTTGTCTAATTGCAAATATGTGGTCTTGTACACTTCTTCCTGGTCTAAATCCACTCTGGTGTTCTTGAATCTGATCCTCTACTCTTTTCCTTAGTCTCATTTCAAGAATTCTGGCATACACTTTTCCTGGTATGCTAGCAATATCCCTCTATAGTTTGAGCATTCCATAGTTGATTCTTTCTTGTCTATTGGTACTACGTTCCCTTCTTCCAGTCATCTGGCACCTGTTTTGACTTCCACTTCCATACTTGTTGACATATTGCATGAAGTAGTTTGTCTGCCTCTCTCCCTTGGTTTTTAATCATTTCTGGATAAACTTGATCTGCTCCTGGGGCCTTTCCTAATTTCACTTTTCTTATAGTTGTTTGGAGTTCTTCCATTGAGATATCTACACCTTCAGCTATCTCCTCTGGATTACTTGGTACTCTTACTAATTGATCTGTACTCCTTATTTCATATGTTCTACTCTAGAGGGATTATGTAGCTGTTGAAAATACTTTCTCCACGTTTCCATGATTTCGCTGTCTCCTTTCAATTCATTATTTCTCCTTTGGCGTTCTTAATTTGGCGTATTGGGCTTGCTTTGGTATTTCACATGCTGTTCATTGCTCCCCAGAACAGCTGTTGATTTCTTTGCTAGCTTTCTTGAAGTCTTTGTCCAAACTCTTCCCACTGTTCCTGTTTTGCTTTCCTAACTTCCTCCTTGGCGATAGTTCTTTTACTCACGTAATCGATCCTATCCTCTGGTCTCTTTATTTGCAAGTATTTCTTCCAGCTATCCTTTTTTTCTGTGATCTTAGTGTTGACATTCTAATTCCACCATGCTGTTCTCTTCCTATCTCTTTTGATTTGTTTCTTTCCACAGACCTCTTCAGTACAACTGAGGAGTGTTTCTTTATACATTTGCCACTTTTCTTCTATTGTGCTATCCTTCAGATCCATCTGCCTTTCACTGATAGATTCTTTTATCTTGGATTGGTATCTGTTTTATTATTGGATTATTTAGTTTTTCTATTTTGAGTTTAGTAGCTTTCTTCTCTTTCCTTTTCTGTGTGTTTTCTTCAGTTAATAATCTCATTTTGGCTATCACTAGGTGATGATCACTAAATATTTCAGCTCCTCTGTTTACTCTTGCATCCATTGTTGTACTGTAGAAAAGGGAGCTGCTAACTATTATTATGTAGTCTATGATTGACTTTTCACATCTGTCTTCATTTACTCTTATATATTTGTGGATATCTTCATGAGGAAAAAAGGTGTTAGTTATTTTCATGTTATTCTTTAGGCAAAATCTATTAGTCTTTCTCCATTTGGAGAAGTTGTTGTCTCTCCTTCTTTACCTATTACTCTGACGTTTCTACATTGTTGCCTACTCTAGCGTTGAAATCTCCTAAAACCATTAGTTCCTGTTTGGGTTTAAGATTCTCTGCAGCTATTTGTAAATCGCTTTCGAAGATATATTTTTCTTCTTTAGTTGCGTCTTCGTTTGGTCCATAAGCTATTATTAATTCAATTTCTCTTCCTTTTGGTTTAATATTTACCTCTTATTGCCGTGGGGTTATAAATTTCCAACTATCTAGTAGCTTTTCTTGCCTTTTATGCAGCAGGAGGCCTACTCCTGCTCTAGCTCTATCTTTGACATATACTCCTGAGAAGATTAAAGTATGATTTGGTCCTAAATTTTCTATTCTTTGTCCCTTTTTCTTTGTTTCTATAATAGCCAAAATATCTACTTTGAACTTTTCCATTTCTTCAGCTAATTGTAACTCTTTTCCATTTATTGTCCTAACATTCCATGTTCCAAAAATCACAGCCTGTGTTGTTTTCCAGAGTCGTCTTCAAAGTTCAAGCCGGGTATATCATTATATGTCTAACTTTGAATCAGTTTGGTTTTGGATAGCAGGGGATTAGCCTACTGTACCCCTAGGTAGATGGTGGGGCTGCCACCTTGAGACACCCTACTGGGCCTTGTTATTTTCTGTCAGGGTTAACTCCCTTAGCCTTTAGTCAGTCAAGACCAGCCTGCAAGGCCGCAGGTTGTTCTTTTCTTTCAGGGTTAACTCCTTAGCCTTTGGTCAATCAAGATCCGCCTGCAAGGCAGCAGGAGTCTCGTGGAGGGCGGGACTGCTAAATCCCCGTACAGGTGCTTACCTGTCCACTGTCTTTTTCATCCATCGAAAGTTTGTGCATCATATTATAATCATAATTTTATTATTAGTTGGGAGAATGCAAAATCATATAGAAATTCCCATTATTTAATGTCCTGCAAAAGAAAAACACATATGTGGAGTTTACTGGTCATTTTGCAGCAAGTGCATCATTTAGCTTCTTTCAAGAGTTTGGTGTAGTATTCACCATTAATTGCTTGATTGCTTAGAATATAATCACAAATAATGATACCTCCCATGTCCCAAAAGACAGTCTGCATGGCCTTCACTGCAGAACGGCACATCTTTGCTTTTTTGGGAGACAGCTTAGAATAGATGGTGTTTTCTATTGCATCAGCTGACATTTCTCTCAGGATCATGTTGATAAAGATTTCAGTCAAATTTTTTCTCTTTAGATAAAGATGTTTGATAGCTATCGGCTCTGTTCTGTTCACTGAAAATGGCTTATATATTAGTTATTGTTGGTATAAGGGTTGTACACTCCTGGTGCACAATGGCGTAAAAACTATAAACGGAAATTTTTTGCCCATGCCCATGAATTGAACCAATATATACGATCTGTGAAAAGTTCATAAAACTCTGCACACTAATTCATATTGAAAAATGGAGATTTACAGTAAATAATCCTCGTAATGTTAAAATTCTTCCATACATCAACTCATCTGCTCCCTATAAAGATTGCCTGTTTGTAAAGTGTAGAATGCAATGTAAGTATCTATATATGCGTTACTAATTCTTCATTGATATTAAAACGTATTATCACTGTGACCCAGATCTGAAATTTCCATGAAAGTAAGGAAAGTGGGAAAAGAAACTGACAGTCTAAATCTTTGAAGAAATCAGAAAAAAATGTTGTATGTGTGTGTATGGGTATATGCGAGAAATATGTGAGTGTCTTCTTCTTCTTTTTCATAACTGACTCACCCTATTCTTTAGTATTACTGTCATTGCACATAATTTTGAATGTAACATTGAAGGGTTCATCTTATTTTGATTTTAAAGTAATGTATTTAATTCTGTTCTTGAAATGTTCAGTGCTATTGATGAGTTTAATTTATGATGATACACTTAATAATGATGCCTGCTCCACAGTCTTACTGTACTAGGGGTAAAATGATTGAAGGTGACAATTTATGTTTGAAGATGGAAGCATGAAATGTGTGTGTGTGTGGGTGTATGTGTGTGGGCATATGTGTTCTAATGTGTATTGTCATATACATTATTGTTAAGGGAAAAACAAGTTTTGCTTAAAGCCCAAATTATAATGAAGAATGGAGCATCTTATATTTCAGAAAGTAAGTGTAAGCTTCCACTTATCAGCTGGAAGTGTAATTTCTGTCCCTTTTTGCCTTAAGATAATAAAGTGAAAATGGGTGTAACTTAAGTTGAGTTTTCTTTTGTGTTATGTAAGTTTGTTTGTTTGGTTTTTTAAAGCGCTAAGTAAATTGTTTGAAAATACAAAAATCTTCAGTCTCTGTTGGTTTTAAAGCCACACTACAACAAGCCAAGGCACAAGTGAGTCAATTTTATGCTTTTACACTCTTGTACTTGCAGTGCCCACAAATGTAGCTAGTAGTTTGCTTGTATCATCACACCATATTATCCAATGCCATTTATTATTTTTGTAAGTATTAAGATTTAGCGGAGATTTTATAATGGTGAATATTAATTATGACTAGCTTTCACTGTGTTTTATCATTTCCTTGTTATTTATTGTTTTTTTTTAGTTGTTTACCTTCATTTACTCAAACATTTTGGCAAATATTCATGTATTTGTTCTTATATCTGTAATACAGTAATCCTCTCAATATAAATAAAAATGGTTTTACCTTTTTGTCAACTTTTCCTTTAGTTAATTAGACATTCTCAGTGTTCTTTTGTACCATTTATTTCTTTTCAATGATTTTGTTTTCATCAGTCTATCTGTAATTAGGGAGAGGGGTAGGAGACAGAGGACAAAAATAAAAGAATGAAATAAAGAAATACACGAGTAAAAGTGTAAATGATGATATTAGATAGGTGATAAAAAGTGTCGTTAAGGTCTGTAGGAAACCAAGTGATATTGTTCATAGCAAATTTTATATGGACTGCATTTTTATTACTAGTATAAATAAAATAAAAGCAGTCTCAATTAAAAATTATTTGAAGTGTTGGTAAAATCAAATAAAAGTTCATTCTCACATGTGGTTCTTTACAAAGAAAATATTTAGTCAAGAACAAGAATAAAATAAATGATCATGTTGTTGTTTTTTTTATTCTTTTTAGTTTAGTGTTGAAGTGTGTTAAGGCTAAAATTGTCTTTTTATATTGTCTTTTTTGCTTAAAGGATGATTCAGTTAAGAAAAAGTTAAGTTATATTTTTCTCCATAGCAGATGATTCCAGTAAGAATTATTCAAGTGCAAGTGAGTTGGTAAAGTTTATGGAACGAAGGCGAAGGAATTGCAGGCATCATGATATCATGAAAATGGTTGTCTTTGGATGTAAGGTACTATCAACTTTTTTTCTTCTTACTGGACAGCCTAGAATAAGTTATACACTAGTCTCTGCCAAAATGCACAATTCGTCATAATGTACGTATTTTTCATATAACCGGATTGTACAATGCTAAATGCCCCTTCAAAACACAATAACGGCTGGCTTAACTTTGCCGAAATCCAACAGGTTTTCATATTTAATTTTCGCATTTAAGGAGGCAATTCCTGTGAGAAAGAAACTTGATAACGTCTTCTTGCTTCGTCCCAGTGACAAAATCTGTCACGCACATGTGTCTGCGTGTGTGTGTGTGTGTTTGTGGCATCAAGATGTTTGTGTACACATACACATGACAATTATGCAACTAGTCTTGGCTGTCTCGTCTCTAGTCACCCTTATCCACCCCTTCCCTCCTTGACTCGATAGGTCTGGCAGACAGACAGTCCGATCGTCTCTCTCTCTTTTTGATCATGTGAGAAAATTGGAGAAAGATCTTGTGTCAGTTTTACCCACAGAGATCATACTCTGTATGACAAGTGTGTCAACAAATTTTTTTTAAATTGTTGCCGGAATGTCTTCAACATGCCACCCCTTGTTTATAGTCTTGTGTGAGAGAAGAAGGCAACAGATCTATGAGAAGGCCTATTGGGTCTTGTCCTTAAACCAACAAACAGCAAACGAACCCCAAATAATAACATACAGCTAATACTAATAAAGAAAAAAAGAGTTTATATGCATTTCCAAACAAGAATGGCAATGTAAAAAAATACAGTCATGGATTGTGGCCTTTGACTCACAAATGCACCTTCGCCAAAATGCAAGATTTTTTTGTCATCCATAGACATTTTGGCAGAGACTACTGTACTACCAAACATGTCATGATCGCAAAGTTGTGATTTTCCTTGGGTATTTGAGAACTTGCCATTTTAATGGCCAAAGTGATTAGCTCTGAATTTGAGAAAGACTATGTTAAAAAAGATTTATTTTTTCGCTTACCAAAGTTCTAATTAGATAATGAAATATTATATATACATATATATACCTTTTATTACAGGGGACTGGAGAGTGTGTGTGTGTGTGTGTGTGTGTGTGTGTGTGTGTGAGGACAAGGGGAAGGCGGAAGTCGGTTCAGTTTACCCATTCACGTATGTGTATGCAAAAAATGGAAAACATTGTTTGTTTTGTGTTTTATTTTAGGGGACATTAGGGTATGTTGTTTTGTTTTGGCTTTTGATATTTTGCTATTTGGTTTCATTTAAGTCACCTTGAGATTGCCGCTTATGGTTGACGGGGTGAATTGCTTCTAGGCTTGTTTGTTATCTGTCACTTTATATCCTACCTCTCACATTAGCATGAGATGAACCTCAAAATTGAATCTTTTTATCCTACCTAGAAGTTGCTATATTTTATTTTTATTTTTTTTTGATTTTCCTAAAAACAATTAATGTTTTTCTGTTTTTTTTTAATTTTGTGTTTAGTTGTTGGTAAAGTGGAATTTTCTATGTAATGTATTTGTCAGCAGTCTCTTTTCTCATGTCTTTTACTTTGCTGTTTCCTCTTAATTCCCCCTAAGATCATCACATATGGTGGACAGTAAATTGCAAAAAGGAAACAAACAAATGTGTTTAATTTTTTTCTCTTTTTTTTATGTTTTCTGTTTTTTTCCTGTCTCAACTTTTCATAGATACAAATTTATCTGTATTATTGTCTGCATATCATGACATTATGTAATGTTGACTATCACTACACAATCCTATGTATTTCTTTCCTTTCTCTTCCCACATTCTGCTATTGCATGTAGGCAGTTATTGAATAAGTACTACAAGATATGATAAAATGTTTATGAGGTGTGAAGCATCGAGCTGGGGGTCAAATGATCAGAAGAAAATAGATATTGACAAGGAAATCAAAGAGAATCTCTACTTTAAGATTGATTTGATTAAAAAAACAAAACAAGAAGATTATAATAGATTATTTTGTGTATGTTTAAGTTTAAGTGCAGGTACCTCATGAAAAATGTTTTGATATCTTTACTTTGGTTGTGTAGAAGGAAAATTATAATTTCTATTATGTTTCGAATTCAGAATCTTGCAGACCAATGTGTTGTCAGAAAATTGATCTCAGAAACGACTGGCTTAGATTATCATTCCAAGGGTTCATGCCATAAGGTAGATTCTTTGCTTGCAAATTTTATATTTGAAAACAAAACAACTTTCATACTTATGTTGAATCGGAATTTAAGAGAAAATAATTTTCTTTCATAGTTAGGATATTATTACATTTTATTGCATTTACATGGTAGAATCTATAACAGTATAACTTAAACGTGATGCTGTAAACCATCATTGGATTAATATCATCTAATTCAATTTAGAATAATTGTTATTCATTTGTACATTTAAGTCCTTATAAACACAATTTACACATATAGTGATCTATTTTTATAAATAAAAAGGATCACGGTATAGAATTCATGTATGAACACAAGAACAAATAATTATAAAGCGAAACGAATTACTTTGGCATTTTTACAATTTTTTCTGGTTCTTTTTTTCTTCTGTACTTCTTGACAGAACGTGGAAGTTGCAGATTTAACACTGCGATATGTCAAGAGATTTCGGAACAGTGAGTGTTTGTAATGGATCATCAAGATCTCACTACTTTAATAGTGGTTTTCGCTCCTGTATGAAGATAACAAATGTAGAAGTATATTTTATGGGACTCCGTTTATGGACACTGTTATGCTGTCTTTATGCCAATATTAAACAAGAGTAATGTAGACAGCATAATCAACTATTTTCTAATGGCATATATACAGTATGTTTCAT
>JAXRKP010002342.1:52500-56363 GCA_037039925.1 Doris montereyensis
TAAAACAGCTATACCAATCTAGGATAAAAGATTTATCAGTGAAAGACAGATGGATCTGAATGATAGCACAATAGAAGAAAAAGTGGCAGATGCATAAAGAAACACGCATCAGTTGTACTGAAGAAGTCTGTGGTGAAACAAATTAAAGGAGATAGGAAAAGAACAGCATGGTGGAATGAGAACGTCAAGACTAAGATCAAAGAAAAGAAGGATGCCTGGAAGAAATACTTGCAAACAAAGAGATAAGAGGATAGGATAGATTACGTGAATAAAGAATTATCGCCAAAGAGGAAGTTAGGAAAAAGCAAAACAGGAACCAATGGGAAGAGTTTTGACAAAAACTCTCAAGAAAGCTATCAAGGAAATCAAAAGCTGTTCTTGTGGGGGGAGGGGCAATGAGGAGCATGAGAAAGACTAAAGCATGCCCAATACGACAAATTAAGGGATGCCTAAAGGAGAAATAATGAAAGAAGACAGCGAAATCATGGAAACATGGAGAAAGCATTTTCACCAATTACATAATCCCTCCAGAACGTTTAAACAAGGAGTAAAGATCAATTAGTAAGAGTAACAAGTAATCCAGAGGAGAGAGCTGAAGATGTAGATATATATCAATGGAAGAAATCCAAACAGCTATAAGAAAAGTGAAATTAGAAAGCCCCAGGAGCAGATCAAGTTTATCCAGAAATGATTAAAAATCAAGGGAGAGAGGCAGACAAAACTTACTAAAAATGCAATATGATTACAACATGGAAGTCCAAACAGGTACCAGACGACTGGAAAAAGGCAGTAGTACCAATACACAAAGAAGAATCAACTATGGAATGCTCAAACTAAGGGATATCACTATTTAGCATTCCAGGAAAACTATGCCAGGATGCTGGAAATGAGAATGAGGGAAAAGAGTAGAGGATCAGATTGAAACATCAGAGTGGATTTAGACCAAGAAGACGTGTACAAGACCACATATTTACACTTAGACAAATAATAGAAAAATTCCTTGAGAGAAACATTGACCTGCACCTGTGCTTTTACCAACTTAAAAAAGGCATTTGACACTGTGAAGGAGGGGCGAACTATGGCATTCCTTAAAAGAACACAATGTAAGAGCAAATTTAATAGAAGCCATTACAAAGTTTTACAATAAACCAACATGTGCAGTGGGAGTAGCTGAAAACATATCTGCAGAATTTGATGTAGCTATGTAAGGAGTAAGACAGGGTTGTGTCCTAAGTCCTCATTTGTTTATCACATTTTTATGGATTGGCCCGCCAAGGCATTCTCGAAAATGAAGAAAACAATGTAGGTATGTATAAGCTCAAACCAGTACATATATCAATGCTTCATTCGCCGATGATTTAGTTCTGTTTGGAAAATCAGAAAGTGACCTTCAGTCGAATATCAACGTTATGAATAATGAGCTAAATAAGAGGAATGAGCGTAAATGCAAAGATAACCGAAACACTGCTAGTAACTGGGGAAACTAAAACACAAAATCTTAAATTGGGCGGGAGAAATTTAGAACAAGTTGACAGCTATAATTTGCAGTAATGATTAACTCAGAGGGAAAACTGAGAAAAATCAGCCAAGGAATCCAAAAGCGCCAAGTGCAATATATAACCATCTAGGCAAAGCATTTGTAGGTAAACAAGAATTGTCAACACAAGCCAAAATGACAGTATACAACACAGTTTATTGTCCTACTCTCCTATGGCAGCGAAACCTGGACCTTAGGTAGAATACAGTAGAGGGTACAGACAGCTGAAATGAAATATCTAAAGTAGTAGGAAAACTAAAAGTAAAAGAAAAATCAGAAACACAACAACAAGAGATTAAACCAAAGCAGATAGCATAAAACTAGGATAGAAATAAATCAATTGAGATGGTTTAGAATGTAAACAAAATGAATGACAATAGAACAGCTAAATCAGCATACACTGCACTAAAGCCCAAGGTAAAAAGACCCAAAAAGGCAGACCTCGGAGAAAGTGGAAAAGAAGAAAATATAAAAGAGGCACTGAAGCATAGAAATTTAACTTTTGGAAGGAAACAGAAAATGCCAGGACAGGGCATCCTGGAGAAAGATTGCCCGAGCATCTGAAAGGTAGAATTGGAACTGATAAAGGAAGAAAGACAACAACTTCCACTTCCAGAGCACATAGTTACAGCGTAATACTCAGAAACTGCAAACTTCATCGGAAAATCTAGCATTGGCAGCTTTCAATTGTGTTACTGCAGAATGTGAAGCATAGGACATTTCAATAATCGGTATGTTACCTATGTTGTATGACAGTGCCGATCATACCGTCACCGTGAAGCATTGTATGGATGTCATTAAGAGAGCTGTTGAATATCTCAACCAGGACATACACCAGTCATTGCCAAACAAGTTCAATGGACATTGCGAGGAGAACATGGAGAAAACAAAATTGTTATCTTTCTTGGGGGGGGATTGTATGTAGAGATGGCTCTTCTTAAAAAGTTGGATCTGTACTTGGCGGAAATGAACAGCTAATTTTGCGTTCTTATGTAATTCGGTGACTTTTTTGTGGTGTAAATAAGAGTAAAATTTAAACAAATAACAACCGCTTACCTTGGCTAGAAGATTAGAGCATTTTCTCTAAGGGTCATTATGGTCAATATTATATGACCATGAATATGATACACGATGTTTCTCTTACCTTACATATCTTTTTCTCTTCACAATTCCAGTAGTTGTTAACTCTTGTAAGGCTAACCACCTGCCAGCTGACCTCAACATGGGTCAATAATCTCGTTCCGCTGTGTACGAGGCTCCCCGCACGTGGCACAAATAGTTTTCTCTTTATTGGTTTTTGATCTTTGTTGAGTGAGGTGACATAGCGAGCAGTTATTGTCATCGTGTTTATATTGCATTGTTTACTAACAATAACATCTATTCACAACTACTTTTATTAAACGTGAAAAGGAATACTGCAGTTGGTTCATTACTAATGAAGAGGAATGTGAAAGGTAAAAATATAATACTAAAGATGGAAAACGGTTCAGGACCGAGACATCTTCAGCAAACAACTGCCATAAGAGAGACGGAGAGAGAGGAGGGAGGGTAGAAAGGGAAAACAGGAAAGGAAACAAACAGGAGACAATCAAGAAGAACGAGAAGATGATAAAGACAGACGAATATATATATATATATATATATATATATATATATAAATAGAGAGAGAGAGAGAGAGAGAGAGAGAGAGAGAGAGAGAGAGAGAGAGAGAGAGAGAGAGAGAGAGAGAGAGAGAGAGAGAGAGAGAGAGAGAGAGAGAGAGAGAGAGAGAGAGATGAGGTAACAAACATATAGAGCGGGAGGTGGGGGGGGGCATGTGGCTGTGATCAGGCCAGATATAGTGGTCAGGCTTTACTCCAGTCATTCTATAATAGCGTGGTTGGCTGTGTCGAATTTTATGTAGTAGAGTTTCAATGAACAACATCATTATATCTTTATTTCTAAGGAATCAATTTCATTCTCACTCTCACATCTAAATAAAATGATGGAACTATAATACTATACTTATACTAGAGGAAATGTCCAACTGCCTTCCCGCTAATCCCATGACCGAGTCCAATGTGCATAGGCAACACATTCCCATTATGAAAAAACTGCCCCCGGTTTATTGCTTTCACTTTCAGTTTCAGTGTGTGTGCCGCCCCAGCTACAGCAACGCGCTCTATCCCAAACCTAACACCTCTCTCAGCTACATGCTTCCCATGCTTTGAAAAACTCCTCCTACCTATGTCTATAACTATAACTAGTATCACCCTCTCTCCTCATTTACAATGGCATGTGTGACCATCGTTTTGTATTCTTGGCTGTTCCCTTCCTACAGTTCAAT
>JAXRKP010002343.1:0-56343 GCA_037039925.1 Doris montereyensis
CATCTAATCTTACCTCATGCTAGACCATCTCATCTCATCTTTCCTCATGCTAGACCATCTCATCTAATCTTATCTCATGCTAGACCATCTCATCTCATTTTACCCCATGCTAGACCATGTCATCACATTTTACCTCATGCTGGACCATCTCATCTAATCGTACCTCATGCTAGATCATGTCATCTCATCTTAACTCATGCCAGACCATCACATCTAATTTTACCTTATGCTAGACCATGTTATCTAGTTTAACCTCATGTTAGACCATTTCCTCTCATTTTACTTTATGCTAGACCATCTGATCCCATCTTACCTCATGCTACACCATCTCATCTCATCTTACCTCATGCTAGACCATCTCATCTCATCTTACCTCATGCTGGACAATCTCATCTCATCTTATCTCATGCTAGACCATCTCATCTCATCTTATCTCAAGCTAGACCATCTCATCTCATCTTATCTCATGCTAGACCATCTCATCTCATGTTATCTCATGCTAGACCATCTCATCTAATCTTACCTCATTCTAGACCGTCTCATCTCATGTGATCTCATGCTAGACCATCTCATCTCATTTTACCTCATGCTAGACCATCTCATCTAATCTTACCTCATTCTAGACCGTCTCATCTCATGTGATCTCATGTTAGACCATCTCATCTCATCTTACCTTATGCTAGACCATCTCATCTCATTTTACCTCATGCCAGACCATCACATCTAATTTTACCTTATGCTAGACCATGTTATCTAGTTTTACCGCATGTTAGACCATCTCCTCTCATTTTACTTTATGCTAGACCATCTCATCTCATTTTACTTTATGCTAGACCATCTCATCTCATCTTACCTCATGCTAGACCATCTCATCTCATCTTACCTCATGCTAAACAATCTCATCTCATCTTACCTCATGCTAGACAATCTCATCTCATCTTATCTCATGCTAGACCATCTCATCTCATCTTATCTCATGCTAGACCATCTCATCTAATTTTACCTCATGCTAGACCATTTCATCTCATGTTATCTCATGCTAGACCATCTCATCTCATGTTATCTCATGCTAGACCATCTCATCTAATCTTACCTCATTCTAGACCGTCTCATCTCATGTGATCTCATGCTAGACCATCTCATCTCATCTTACCTCATGCTAGACCATCTCATCTCATTTTACGTCATGCTAGACCATGTCATCTCATTTTACCTTATGCTAGACCATCTCATCTCATTTTATCTAATGCTAGACTAACTCATCTTATTTTACCTCATGCTAGACCATGTCATCTCATTTTACCTCATGCTAGACCATCTCATCTAATCTTACCTCATTTTAGACCATAGCATCTCATCCTACCTCATGCTAGACCATCTCATCTCTTTTCACCTCATGCTAGACCATCTCATCTCATTTTACCTCATGATTGACCATGTCATCACATTTTACCTCATGCTAGACCATCTCATCTAATCGTACCTCATGCTAGATCATGTCATCTCATCTTAACTCATGCCAGACCATCACATCTAATTTTACCTTATGCTAGACCATGTTATCTAGTTTTACCTCATGTTAGACCATCTCCTCTCATTTTACTTTATGCTAGACCATCTGATCCCATCTTACCTCATGCTAGACCATCTCATCTCATCTTACCTCATGCTAGACCATCTCATCTCATCTTATCTCATGCTAGACCATATCATCTCATCTTATCTCATGCTAGACCATCTCATCTCATTTTACCTCATGCTAGACCATTTCATCTCATGTTATCTGATGCTAGACCATCTCATCTCATGTTATCTCATGCTAGACCATCTCATCTAATCTTACCTCATTCTAGACCGTCTCATCTCATGTTATCTCATGCTAGACCATCTCATCTCATTTTACCTCATGCTAGACCATCTCATCTCATTTTACCTCATGCTAGACCATCTCATCTCGTTTTACCTCATGCTAGACCATCACATCTAATTTTACCTGATGCTAGACCATGTTATCTAGTTTTACCTCATGTTAGACAATCTCCTCTCATTTTACTTTATGCTAGACCATGTCATCTCATGTTACCTCATGCTAGACCATGTCATCTCATTTTACTTCATGCTAGACCATCTCATCTAATCTTACCTCATTTTAGACCATAGCATCTCATCCTACCTCATGCTAGACCATCTCATCTCGTTTCACCTCATGCTAGACCATCTCATCTCATTTTACCTCATGTTAGACCATCTCCTCTCATTTTACTTCATGCTAGACCATCTGATCCCATCTTACCTCATGCTAGACCATCTCATCTCATCTTACCTCATGCTAGACCATCTCATCTCATCTTATCTCATGCTAGACCATCTCATCTCATCTTATCTCATGCTAGACCATCTCATCTCATGTTATCTCATGCTAGACCATCTCATCTAATCTTACCTCATTCTAGACCGTCTCATCTCATGTGATCTCATGCTAGACCATTTCATCTCATTTTACCTCATGCTAGACTATTCAATTATTTTAATTTCATGCTAGACCATTCATTTAATCGTACTCATGCCATCTTATCTCATCTTACATCTGATTTTATAACATCTTTATCTAGACCATGTTATCTATCTCATCTTTTTTCTTATCTCATCTCATCTCATCTTATCTCATCTCATCTTATCTTATCTTATCTTACTTTGATGCTTATCTAATCTCATCTCCTCTTATCTCATCTCATCTCATCTCATCTCATGCTAGACCATCTTATCTCTCATCTCATCTCATGCCATCTCATCTCATCTTATCTTATCTTAGCTCATTTTATCTTATCTCATCTCCTCTTAGTGCTAGACCATATATCATTTCATGTTATCTTATCTTATCTCATCTAGATGTCATCTCATCTCATCATCTCATCTTTTTACCATCTTACCTTACTTCAGAGTCTTATCTTCTTTCATAGTTACAGGATTTAATCTATATTATCTTATGCTATCTTACTTATCTTATCTTCTTATCTTATATTATATTATATCTTATCTTATCTTATTTCATCTTATCTTATATTATCTCATCTAATCTTATCTTACCTCTTATCTCATTATGTCATCTCATGTCATCTCATCTCATCTCATCTCATCTCATCTTATCTCATCTCATCTTACCTTACTTCATCTCATCTCATCTGATCTTATCTCTTCTTATCATGTAGTTACAGGATTTAGTATCTTATATTATCTTATCTTATTTCATTATCTTATCTTATATTATATTATCTCTTATCTTATCTTATTTCATCTTATCTTATATTCTCATCTACTTATCTTATCACATCTTATCTCATCTCATCTCACCTTATCTCATCTCATCTTATCTCATCTTATTTCATCTTATCATATCTCATCTGATTTTATCTCATTTCAACTTATCTTATCTCATCTCATCCATCTCATCTCATCTTATATCTCATCTCATATCATCTCATCTCAGACCATCTCATCTTATCTTATTTCATCTCATCTCATCTTATCGTATCTCTTCTTATCTCATTTAATATCATCTTATCTGATCATATAATATCTTATTTCACCTAAATTCGTCTTATCTTATCTATATCATTCATCTTTATCTCATCTCACCTTATCTATATCTTGTCATCTCATCCATTTGATCTCATCTTATCTCATCTCATCTTATCCATCTTATCTCATCTTATAGGATCTCATCTCATCTTATCTCATTTTCATCTTATCTTATCTTATATCATGTTAGACTCCTCTTATCTCATCTTATCTCATGCTTCATCTCATCTCATCTAATCTTATCTTATCTTATTTCATCTCATCTTATCTCATCTCATCTAGACTGTCTCATCTTATTTATCTTATCTCATCTAATCTCATCTCATCTCATATTATCTTATCTCATGCTCATCTCATCTCATCTTCTTATCTTAGCTCATCTTATCTTATCTCATCTCAGTACACCACCTCATCTCATTTTACCTTATCTTATCTCATCTCATCTCATCTCTCATTCCATCTCATGTCATCTTATCTCATCATCTTATCTTATTTTATCTCATCTCATCTTATCTTATTTCTTCTGATCTCATCTCATCTCATAATATCTAATTTCATCTTATCTTACCATCTAATCTCATATCATCTCATCTTATGTCATGCTATCTATTTCAGTCTCATCTTACCCAGGACCATCTCATCTCATCTTATCTCATGCTAGACCATCTCATCTCATCTTATCTCATCTCATCACCTCATCTCATCTCATCTAGACCATTTCATTTTATCTCATGCTAGACCATCTCATCTCATTCCATCATTTATTAATCTTATCGTATCTCATCTCATCTGCTCATTTCATCTCATCTCATCTCATCTAATTTTTACCTCATGCTAGACCATCTTGTCTTATTTTATCTCATCTATCTCATCTCATCTCGTCTTATCTCATCTTATCTCATCTAATTTTATCTGATCTAGACCATGTTATCTATTTCACCTCCATGTTAGACAATCTCATCTCATTTTATCTTTATGCTAGACCATGTCATCTCATCTTAACTCATGCTAGACCATCTCATCTCATTTTACCCTCATGCTAGACCATCTCTTATTCTAATCTTATCTTATCTAGGTGTATTAAAAAAGTCATCACAGGTCATGGAGACCATCTCATCTCGTTTTCACCTCATGCTAGACCATCTCATCTCATTTTAACTCATGTTAGACCATCTCCCTCTCAAGAATTTTACTTCATGCTAGACCATCTGATCCCATCTTACCTCATGCTAGACCATCTCATCTCATCTTACCCTCATGCAAGACCATCTCATCTCATCTTATCTCATGCTAGACCATCTCATCTCATCTTATTCATGCTAGACCATCTCATCTCATGTTATATTAGATACAATCTCATCTAATCTTAATTTTATTTAGACGTGACTCATCTCATGTGATATCATGCTTGACCATCTCATCTCATTTTACCTCCCTGCTATTGGACCTATTCAGTTCATCTTTTCATGTTAGACCATCTCATCTCATATTTGTAGCTTTATGCTAGTGACCATCTGACCAAGTCTAATTTTACCTCATCTGAGACAATCTTATCTCATCTTATCTCATGCTATCTTATCTCATCTTATCTCATCTTACCTCATGCTAGACCATCTTGTCTTATCTTACCTCATGCTGGACGGTCTAACCTTATCTTACTTCATTTCATATCATCTACACCATCTCATCTCATCTTATCTTACCTCATACTACACCACCTCATCTCATTTTACCTAATGCTAGACCATCTCATCTCCATTTTACCTCATGCTAACCATCTCATCCCATCTTTACCTCATGTTACACCATCTTATCTCATCTTACCTCATGCTAGACCATCTCATCTCATCGTATCTCATGCTAAACCATCTCATCTCATCTTATCTCATGCTAGACCATCTCATCTCATCTTACACATGTTACACCATGTCATCTTATCTTACCTCATGCTAGATCATCTCATCTCATCTTATGTCATGCTAGACTATTTCATCTCATCTTACCTCATGCTAGACCATCTCACCTCATCTTACCTCATGCTTGACAATCTCATCTCATCTTATCTCATGCTAGGCCCTCTCATCTCATATTATCTCATGCTAGACCATCTCATCTAATCTTACCTCAAGCTAGACCATTTCATCACATCTTACCTTATGCTAGACCTTTTCATCTCATCTTACCTCATACTAAAACATCTCATCTCATGTTATCTCATGCTAGACCATCTCATCTAATCTTACCTCATGCTAGACCATCTCAATTCATTTTACCTCATACTAGACCATCTCATCTAATCGTACCTCATGCTAGATCATGTCATCTCATCTTAACTCATGCCAGACCATCACATCTAATTTTACCTTATGCTGTAGACCATACACGCATTTACCTCATGTTGTGACCATCTCCTCATTTTACTTCATGCTAGACCATCTGATCCCATCTTACCTCATGCTAGACTATCACCTCATCCCATTCATATCCTAGACAATCTCTATCTCTTCTTATCTCATATAGACCATCTCTATCTCATTTTACCTCATGCTAGACCATTTCATCTAATCTACTCATGCTACACCATCTCATCTCATGTTATCTCACAGACCATCTCCCCTAATCTTATCTCATTCTAAACCGTCTCATCTCATGTTATCTCATGCTAGACCATCTCTTCTTATTTTACCTCATGCCAGACCATCTCATTTAATCTATCTCATGCTAGACCATATCATCTCATTTTATCTCATGCTAGACCATCTCATTTAATCTTATCTCATACACCATCTCATCTCATTTTTACTCATGCAGAATCATGTCATCTAATCTACCTCTTGCTGTGAATCTTTCATCTCATCTCATCCTACCTCATGGTAGACCATGTCATCTCATCTTACCTCATGCTAGACAATCTCATCTCATCTTGTCTCATGCTAGACCATCTCATCTCATCTTATCTCATGCTAGACCATCTCATCTCATTTTACCTCATGTTAGACCATTTCATCTCATGTTATCTCATGCTAGACCATCTCATCTCATGTTATCTCATGCTAGACCATCTCATCTAACCCACTCATTTTAGACCGTCTCATCTCATGTTATCTCATACTAGACCATCTCATCTCATTGTACCTCATGCTATACCATCTCATCTCATCTTACCTCATGCTAGACCATATCATCTCATCTTACCCCATGCTAGACCATATCATCTCATTTTACCTCATGGTAGACCATGTCATCTCGTTTTACCTTATGCTAGACCATCTCATCTTATTGTACCTCATGCTAGACCATCTCATCTAATCTTACCTCATGCTAGACCATCTCATCTCATTTTACTTAATGCTACACCATTTCATCTCATTTTACCTCATGCTAGACCATCTGATCTCATATTACCTCATGCTAGACCATATCATCTCATTTTACCTCATGCTATACCATCTCATCTCATTTTACCTCATGCTACACCATCTCACGTCATTTTACCTCATGCTATACCATCTCATCTCATTTTACCTCATGCTAGACCATCTCACGTCATTTTACCTCATGCTAGATCACCTCATCTAATCGTACCTCATGCTAGACCATGTCATCTCATTTTACCTCATGCTAGACCATCTCATCTAATCGTACCTCATGCTAGACCATGTCATCTCATATTAACTCATGCTAGACCATCTCATCTCATTTTACCTCATGAGACCATCTCATCTAATTTTACCTTATGCTAGACCATGTTATCTAAATTGTACCCCTCATGCTAGACCATCTCGTCTCGTTTTACCTTATGCTAGACCATCTCATCATACTTCCCTCATGCTACACCAACTCATCTAATCTTACCTCATACTAGACCATCTCATCTCATTTTACTTAATGCTACACCATTTCATCTCATTTTTACCTCATGCTAGACCATCTGATCTGATCTTACCTCATGCTAGACCATATCATCTCATTTTTACCTCATGCTAGACCATCTCGTCTCATCTTATCTCATGCTAGACCATCTCATCTCATGTTACTCTCTTGCTAGACCATCTCATCTCATCTTATCTCATGCTAGACCTTCTCATCTAATCTTACCTCATCCTAGACCATCTCGTCTCATGTTATCTCATGCTAGACCATCTTATCTGATGTTATCTCAGGCTAGACCTTCTCATCTAATCTTACCTCATTTCATCTCATGCTAGACCATCTCATCTCATGTTATCTCATGCAAGACCATCTCATCTCATGTTATCTCATGCTAGACCTTTTCATCTAATATTACCTCATCCTAGACCATCTCGTCTCATGTTATCTCATGCTAGACCATCTTATCTGATGTTATCTCATGCTAGACTTTCTCATCTAATCTTACTCATTTCATCTCATGCTAGACCATCTCATCTCATGTTATCTCATGCAAGACCATCTCATCTCATGTTATCTCATGCAAGACCATCTCATCTCATGTTATCTCATACAAGACCATCTCGTCTCATGTTATCTCATGCTCGACTATCTTATCTGATCTTACATTTGCTAGACCATCTTATATCATGCTAGACCATCTGATTTCATCTTACCTAATGCTAGACTCATCTCGTGTTATCTCTCATACTAGACCATCTTATATCATCCTACCTCATGCTAGACCATCTCATATCATGCTAGACCATCTCATCTCATCTTATCTCATGCTAGACCAACTAATCTCATCTTATCTCATGCTAGACCATCTCATCTCATTTCATCTTACCTCATTTCATCTCATGCTAGACCACCTCATCTCATCTTACTCATGCTAGACCATCTCATCTAATCTTACCCCATGCTAGACAATCTCATTTCATTTTACCTCATGCTAGACCATTTCATCTCATCTTACCTCATGCTAGACCATCTCATCTCATTTTACCTCATGCTAAACCATTTGATCTGATGTTTACCTCACGCTACACCATCTCATCTAATTTTACCTCATGCTAGACTATCTCATCTCATCTTACCTCATGCTAGACCATCTGATCTCATTTTACCTCATGCTACACCATCTCATTTTGTTTTACCTCATACTACCCACTATCTCTATCTCATTTTATCTCATGCTACACCACCTCATCGCATATTACCTTATACTACACCATCTCATCTCATTTTACCTCATGCCACACCACCTCATCTCATTTACCTTATACTAGACCACCTCATCTCATCTTACCTGATTGCATCTCATGCTAGACCAACTCATCTCATCTTACCTCATGCTATACCATCTCATCTCATCTTACCTCATGCTAGACCATTCTATCTCATGTTACCTCATGCTAGACCACCTCATTTCATTTTACATCATGCTAGACCATGTCATCTCATTTTACCTTATGCTAGACCGTCTCATCTCATCTTACCTCATGCTAGACCATCTCATCTCATCTTACCTCATGCTAGACCATTTCATTTAATCTTACCTCATGCTAGACCATCTCATCTCATCTTACCTCATGCTAGACCATCTCATCTCATCTTACCTCATGCTAGACCATCTCATCTCATCTTACCTCATGCTAGACCATATCATCTCATCTTACCTCATGCTAGACCATCTCATCTCATCTGAACTAATTTCATCTCATGCCACACCACCTCATCTCATTTTACCTTATGCTAGACCACCTCATTTCATTTTACCTCATTGCATCTCATGCTAGACCAACTCATCTCATCTTAACTCATGCTAGACTATCTCATCTAATCTTACCTAATGCTAGACCATCTCATCTCATCTTACCTCATGCTAGACCATCTAATCTCATTTCATCTCATGCTAGACCACCTCATCTGATCTTACCTCATGCTAGACAATCTCATCTCATTTTACCTCATGCTAGACCATTTCATCTGATCTTACCTCATGCCAGACCATCTCATCTCATTTTACCTCATGCTAAACCATTTCATCTGATGTTTACCTCACGCTACACCATCTCATCTAATTTTACCTCATGCTAGACTATCTCATCTCATCTTACCTCATGCTAGACCATCTGATCTCATTTTACCTCATGCTACACCATCTCATTTTATTTTTACATTATACTACACTATCTTTCTCATTTTCTCTCATGCTACACCACCTCATCGCATGTTACCTTATACTAGACCATTTCATCTCATTTTCACCTCATGCTACACCATCTCATCTCATTTTATCTCGTGCTACACCATCTCATCTCATTTTACCTCATGCTACACCACCTCATTTCATTTTGCTGTATGTTAGACCACCTCAGCTCATCTTACCTCATTTCATCTCATGCTAGACCATCTCATCTCATCTTACCTCACTTCATCTCAAGCTAGACCATCTTATCTCATCTTACCTAATTTCATCTCATGCCACACCACTTCATCTCATTTTACCTTATACTAGACCACCTCATCTCATCTTACCTCATTGCATCTCATGCTAGACCAACTCATCTCATCTTACCTCATTCTAGACCATTCTATCTCATGTTACCTCTAGACCACCTCATTTCAATTTTACATCATACTAGACCATGTCATCTCATTTTACCTTATGCTAGACCATCTCTCATCTTTCCTCATGCTAGACCATCTCATCTCATCTTTCCTCATGCTAGACCATTTCATCTCATGTTATCTGATGCTAGACCATCTCATCTCATTTTACCTCATGCTAGACCATTTCATCTCATGTTATCTGATGCTAGACCATCTCATCTCATATTACCATTTTACCTCATGCTAAACCATCTCATCTCATTTACCTCATGCTAAACCATCTCATCTCATCTTTCCTCATGCTAGACCATCTCATCTCATCTTTCCTCATGCTAGACCATTTTCATCTTCTCATCTGCTAGACCATCTCATCTCATCTTACCTCATGCTAGACCATCTCATCTCATCTTACCTCATGCTAAACCATCTCATCTCATCTTACCTCATGCTAAACCATCTCATCTCATCTTACCTCATGCTAGACCATCTCATCTCATCTTACCTCATGCTAGACCATCTCATCTCATCTTACCTCATGCTAAACCATCTCATCTCATCTTACCTAATTTCATCTCATGCTAAAACATCTCATGTCATCTTACCTAATTTCATCTCATGCTAAACCATCATGTCATCTTCTAATTTCATCTCATGCTACACCACCTCATGTCATCTTACCTAATTTCATCTCATGCTACACCACCTCATGTCATCTTACCTAATTTCATCTCATGCTACACCATCTCATCTCATCTTACCTAATTTCATCTCATGCTAAACCATCTCATGTCATCTTACCTAATTTCATCTCTTACCTCATGTCATCTTACCTAATTTCATCTCATACTACACCATCTCATCTCATCTTACCTAATTTCATCTCTTAAACCATCTCATGTCATCTTACCTAATTTCATCTCATGCTACACCATCTCATGTCATCTTCTAATTTCATCTCATGCTAAACCATCTCATCTCATCTTTAATTTCATCTCATGCTACACCACCTCATCTCATCTTACCTAATTTCATCTCATGCTACACCACCTCATGTCATCTTACCTAATTTCATCTCATGCTACACCACCTCATGTCATCTTACCTCACTCCATCCGCAGGCTGCCAATCAAGCTGCCCAAGCCACCATGACCATGGATGCCCAGGCAGGGCGGGCAAGTTATGTCATAAAAGATCTTCTGACCAAAGCTGACCCTGGGGCCGTGGCCTTTGCCTCATGGCTGCAGGCAGTCGCTCAGGCTGTATGAGGACTTTAGATAATAATAGGCGTAATTTATCACATACCCAGTGAATGAGCGTATGTAATGAATACATGTTATTATCCGTCTTGCGACCGTCTTACTTAATCTCCCGAAAATGTCCAATCGACTGAATGCGCCTTTTAAGTTGGCAACTAGTGTTGCCACCTACGATCGTGTCATTGTTGATTAGTTTGATTTAATTCTTAAAGTGTCAGCTTTTTCTGATATTTGTTTACTTGGAAATACTGTTAATGGAAGGTATGGAATGAAAGGATTGTATATCAAACGTGTTGGTATGTCGATGTTAACCATGTGGTTAGATCACATCATTACCTCACCTCATGGATTGCAAAGACACTGTACCATCCCAGATTTGCATTGACTCGTCTCACGGGCAATGTTGATGTGATTGGCAGTCATTTGCAATTTGTCATTTTTTAGATGTCGTCATAAGTGGAATGGTGAATGCACAATAGATAAAAACATGGATTTGATTTCTATGTCTACTAAACAAATTAACGTGAAATATTTCAATGCCTTTGGCCATTGAGACTTAAATGTCACCAGTTACCAGCTGCTAAGCATTGTTTTAATCGATTGACCTTCTGTCCTTGACCTTTTTCTGTTCTTTGCTTTTTTGTATTCTTGATTTTCTTTTGTCCTTGACCTTTTCCTGTCCTTGACCTTCTTCTGTCTAATGAAACTGAAGGGAGACAACTTTGTCATTTGAATGTGTTCTCTTAAGTGTCATTCGTAAGCGGAGAACACTACCATATTGGCTAATTGGGAATTGGTGATCTAAGGAAGAGTTTTGTTTGGAATTTGGGAGTGAGCAATAAGGATGTGAGGAAAGAGTTTTGTTTGGAATTTGGGAGTGGGCAATAAGGATGTGAGGAAAGAGTTTTTGTTTGGAATTTGGGAGTAGGTAATAAGGATGTGAGGAAAGAGTTTTGTTTGGGATTTGGGAGTGGGCAATAAGGATAGAAGAAGGAAAAGAGTTTTGTTTGGGATTTGGGAGTGGGCAATAAGGATAGAAATGGAAGGAAAGAGTTTTGTTTGGGATTTGGGAATGGGCAATAAGGATATAAATGGAAGGAAAGAGTTTTGTTTGGGATTTGGGAGTGGGCAATAAGGATGTGAGGAAGAGTTTTGTTTGGGATTTTGGAGTGGGCAATAAGGATGTGAGGAAAGAGTTTTGTTTGGGATTTGGCCAATAAGGATGTGAGGAAAAGTTTTGTTTAATTTGGGATGGGTGAGGAAAGGAGTTTGTTTGGGATTTGGGAGTGGGCAATAAGGATATAAATGGAAAGGGAAAGAGTTTTGTTTGGGATTTGGGAGTGGGCAATAAGGATATAAATGGAAGGAAGAGTTTTGTTTGGGATTTGGGAGTGGGCAATAAGGATATAAATGGAAGGAAGAGGATTTTGTTTGGGATTTGGGAGTGGGCAATAAGGATATAAATGGAAAGAGTTTTGTTTGGGATTTGGGAGTGGGCAATAAGGATAGAAGGAAAGAGTTTTGTTTGGGATTTGGGAGTGGGCAATAAGGATATAAATGGAAGGAAAGAGTTTTGTTTGGGATTTGGGAGTGGGCAATAAGGATATAAATGGAAGGAAAGAGTTTTGTTTGGGATTTGGGAGTGGGCAATAAGGATATAAATGGAAGAAAAGAGTTTTGTTTGGGATTTGGGAGTGGGCAATAAGGATATAAATGGAAGAAAAGAGTTTTGTTTGGGATTTGGGAGTGGGCAATAAGGATATAAATGGAAGGAAAGAGTTTTGTTTGGGATTTGGGAGTGGGTAATAAGGATAGAAATGGAAGGAAAGAGTTTTGTTTGGGATTTGGGAGTGGGCAATAAGGATGTGAGGAAAGAGTTTTGTTTGGAATTTGGGAGTGGGCAATAAGGATGTGAGGAAAGAGTTTTGTTTGGAATTTGGGAGTAGGTAATAAGGATGTGAGGAAAGAGTTTTGTTTGGGATTTGGGAGTGGGCAATAAGGAAAGAAGAAGGAAAGAGTTTTGTTTGGGATTTGGGAGTGGGCAATAAGGATAGAAATGGAAGGAAAGAGTTTTTTTTGGGATTTGGAATGGGCAATAAGGATAGAAATGGAAGGAAAGAGTTTTGTTTGGGATTTGGGAGTGGGCAATAAGGATGTGAGGAAAGAGTTTTGTTTGGGATTTTGGAGTGGGCAATAAGGATGTGAGGAAAGAGTTTTCTTTGGGATTTTGGAGTGGGCAATAAGGATGTGAGGAAAGAGTTTTGTTTGGGATTTCGGAGTGGGCAATAAGGATATAAATGGAAGGAAACAGTTTTGTTTGGGATTTGGGAGTGGGCAATAAGGATAGAAGGAAAGAGTTTTGTTTGGGATTTGGGAGTGGGCAATAAGGATAGAAGGAAAGAGTTTTGTTTGGGATTTGGGAGTGGGCAATAAGGATAGAAGGAAAGAGTTTTGTTTGGGATTTGGGAGTGGGTAATAAGGATAGAAATAGAAGGAAAGAGTTTTGTTTGGGATTTGGGAGTGGGTAATAAGGATAGAAATAGAAGGAAAGAGTTTTGTTTGGGATTTGGGAGTGGGCAATAAGGATAGAAGGAAAGAGTTTTGTTTGGGATTTGGGAGTGGGCAATAAGGATAGAAGGAAAGAGTTTTGTTTGGGATTTGGGAGTGGGCAATAAGGATAGAAGGAAAGAGTTTTGTATGGGATTTGGGAGTGGGTAATAAGGATAGAAATAGAAGGAAAGAGTTTTGTTTGGGATTTGGGAGTGGGTAATAAGGATAGAAATAGAAGGAAAGAGTTTTGTTTGGGATTTGGGAGTGGGTAATAAGGATAGAAGGAAAGAGTTTTGTTTGGGATTTGGGAGTGGGTAATAAGGATAGAAATGGAAGGAAAGAGTTTTGTTTGGGATTTGGGAGTGGGCAATAAGGATATAAATGGAAGGAAAGAGTTTTGTTTGGGATTTGGGAGTGGGTAATAAGGATATAAATGGAAGGAAAGAGTTTTGTTTGGGATTTGGGAGTGGGCAATAAGGATAGAAATGGAAGGAAAGAGTTTTGTTTGGGATTTGGGAGTGGACAATAAGGATAGAAATGGAAGGAAAGAGTTTTGTTTGGGATTTGGGAGTGGACAATAAGGATAGAAATGGAAGGAAAGAGTTTTGTTTGGGATTTGGGAGTGGGTAATTAGGATATAAATGGAAGGAAAGAGTTTTGTTTGGGATTTGGGAGTGGGCAATAAGGATGTGAGGAAAGAGTTTTGTTTGGGATTTGGGAGTGGGCAATAAGGATGTGAGGAAAGAGTTTTGTTTGGGATTTGGGAGTGGGCAATAAGGATGTGAGGAAAGAGTTTTGTTTGGGATTTGGGAGTGGGCAATAAGGATAGAAGGAAAGAGTTTTGTTTGGGATTTGGGAGTGGGTAATAAAGATAGAAGGAAAGAGTTTTGTTTGGGATTTGGGAGTGGGCAATAAGGATAGAGGGAAAGAGTTTTGTTTGGGATTTGGGAGTGGGTAATAAGAATAGAAATGGAAGGAAAGAGTTTTGTTTGGGATTTGGGAGTGGGTAATAAAGATAGAAATGGAAGGAAAGAGTTTTGTTTGGGATTTGGGAGTGGGTAATAAAGATAGAAATGGAAGGAAAGAGTTTTGTTTGGGATTTGGGAGTGGGCAATAAGGATAGAAGGAAAGAGTTTTGTTTGGGATTTGGGAGTGGGTAATAAGAATAGAAATGGAAGGAAAGAGTTTTGTTTGGGATTTGGGAGTGGGTAATAAGGATAGAAGGAAAGAGTTTTGTTTGGGATTTGGGAGTGGGTAATAAGGATAGAAGGAAAGAGTTTTGTTTGGGATTTGGGAGTGGGTAATAAAGATAGAAATGGAAGGAAAGAGTTTTGTTTGGGATTTGGGAGTGGGCAATAAGGATAGAAGGAAAGAGTTTTGTTTGGGATTTGGGAGTGGGTAATAAAGATAGAAATGGAAGGAAAGAGTTTTGTTTGGGATTTGGGAGTGGGTAATAAAGATAGAAATGGAAGGAAAGAGTTTTGTTTGGGATTTGGGAGTGGGTAATAAAGATAGAAATGGAAGGAAAGAGTTTTGTTTGGGATTTTGAGTGGGTAATGAAGGATGAAATGGAAGGAAGAGTTTTGTTTGGGATTTAGGTGGGCAATAGGATAGAAGGAAAGAGTTTTGTTTGGGATTTGGGAGTGGGCAATAAGGATAGAAGGAAAGAGTTTTGTTTGGGATTTGGGAGTGGGCAATAAGGATATAAATGGAAGAAGAGTTTTGTTTTGGGATTTGGGAGTGGGTAATAAGGATAGAAATGGAAGAAAAGAGTTTTGTTTGGGATTTGGGAGTGGGCAATAAGGATGGAAGGAAAGAGTTTTGTTTGGGATTTGGGAGTGGGCAATAAGGATAGAAGGAAAGAGTTTTGTTTGGGATTTGGGAGTGGGCAATAAGGATATAAATGGAAGGAAAGAGTTTTGTTTTGGGATTTGGGAATGGGCAATAAGGATGGAAGAAAATGGAAGGAAAAGAGTTTTGTTTGGGATTTGGGAGTGGGCAATAAGGATGTGAGAGAGTTTTGTTTGGAATTTGGGAGTAGGTAATAAGGATGTGAGGAAAGAGTTTTGTTTGGGATTTGGGAGTGGGCAATAAGGATGTGAGGAAAGAGTTTTGTTTGGAATTTGGGAGTGGAAAATAAGGATGTGAGGAAAGATTTTTGTTTGGGATTTGGGGAGTGGGCAATAAGGATATAAATGGAAGGGAGTTTTGTTTGGGATTTAGTGGGCAATAAGGATAGAAATAGAAGGAAAGTTTTGTTTGAGAAGTGGGCAATAAGGAGAGAAAAAGGGAGTTTTGTTTTGGAATTTGAGATGTGTAATAAGAATAGAAGAAGGAAGAGTTTTGTTTTGGGATTTGGGAGTGGGTAATAAGAATAGAAGGAAAGAGTTTTGTTTGGGATTTGGGAGTGGGCAATAAGGATAGAAGGGAAAAGTTTTGTTTTGGGATTTGGGAATGTGTAATAAGAATAGAAATGGAAGGAAGAGTTTTGTTTGGGATTTGGGAATGTGTAATAAGGATAGAAATGGAAGGAAGAGTTTTGTTTTGGAATTTGAGATGTGTGTAATAAGGATAGAAATAGAAGGAAAGAGTTTTGTTTGTTTGGGAGTGGGCAATAAAGATAGAAGGAAGAAGAGTTTTGTTTGGGATTTGGGAGTGGAGTAATAAAGATAGAAGGAAAGAGTTTTTGTTTTGGGATTTGGGAGTGGGCAATAAGGATAGAAGGAAAGAGTTTTGTTTGGGATTTGGGAGTGGGCAATAAGGATATAAATGGAAGGAAAGAGTTTTGTTTGGGATTTGGAGTGGGTAATAAGGATAGAAATGGAAGGAAAGAGTTTTGTTTGGGATTTGGGAGTGGGCAATAAGGATGTGAGGAAAAGTTTTGTTTGGAATTTGGGAGTGGGCAATAAGGATGTGAGGAAAGAGTTTTTGTTTGGGATTTGGGAGTAGTAATAAGGATGTGAGGAAAAGTTTTGTTTAAGGCAATAAGGAAATGGAAGAAAGAGTTTTTTTTGGGATTTGGGAGTGGGCAATAAGGATAGAAATGGAAGGAAAAGTTTTGTTTTGGGATTTGGAATGGGCAATAAGGATAGAAATGGAAGGAAGAGTTTTGTTTGGGATTTGGGAGTGGGCAATAAGGATGTGAGGAAGAATGGGCAATAAGGATGTGAGGAAAGAGTTTTCTTTGGGATTTTTGGGCAATAAGGATGTGAGGAAAGAGTTTTGTTTGGGATTTCGGAGTGGGCAATAAGGATATAAATGGAAGGAAAAAGTTTTTGTTTGGGATTTGGGAGTGGACAATAAGGTAGAAGGAAAGAGTTTTGTTTGGGATTTGGGAGTGGGCAATAAGGATAGAAGGAAAGAGTTTTGTTTGGGATTTGGGAGTGGGCAATAAGGATAGAAGGAAAGAGTTTTGTTTGGGATTTGGGAGTGGGTAATAAGGATAGAAATAGAAGGAAAGAGTTTTGTTTGGGATTTGGGAGTGGGTAATAATAAGGATAGAAATAGAAGGAAAGAGTTTTGTTTGGGATTTGGGAGTGGGTAATAAGGATAGAAATGGAAGGAAAAGTTTTGTTTGGGATTTGGGAGTGGGTAATAAGAATAGAAATGGAAGGAAAGAGTTTTGTTTGGGATTTGGGAGTGGGTAATAAGGATAGAAGGAAAGAGTTTTGTTTGGGATTTGGGAGTGGGTAATAAAGATAGAAATGGAAGGAAGAGTTTTGTTTGGGATTTGGGAGTGGGTAATAAGGATAGAAATGGAAGGGAAAGAGTTTTGTTTGGGATTTGGGAGTGGGTAATAAAGAGAAATGGAAGGAAGAGTTTTGTTTGGGATTTGGGAGTGGGTAATAAAGATAGAAATGGAAGGAAAGAGTTTTGTTTGGGATTTGGGAGTGGGTAATAAGGATAGAAATGGAAGGAAGAGTTTTGTTTGGGATTTGGGAGTGGGTAATAAGGATAGAAATGGAAGGAAAGAGTTTTGTTTTTGGGATTTGGGAGTGGGTAATAAAGGAAATGGAAGGAAAGAGTTTTGTTTGGGATTTGGGAGTGGGTAATAAGGATAGAAATAGAAGGAAAGAGTTTTGTTTGGGATTTGGGAGTGGGTAATAAAGATAGAAATGGAAGGAAAGAGTTTTGTTTGGGATTTGGGAGTGGGTATAAGGATAGAATGAAAGAGTTTTGTTTGAGATTTGGGGTGGGCAATAAGGATAGAAATGGAAGGAAAGTGTTTTGTTTGGGATTTGGGAGTGGGCAATAGGATAGAAAGGAAGAGTTTTGTTTGGGATTTGGGAGTGGGCAATAAGGAAAGAAGGAAGAGTTTTGTTTGGGATCTGGGAGTGGGCAATAAGGATATAAATGGAAGGAAAGAGTTTTGTTTTTTGGGATTTGGGAGTGGGCAATAAGGATAGAAAAGGAAGGAAAGAGTTTTGTTTGGGATTTGGGAATGGGCAATAAGGATAGAAATGGAAGGAAAAGAGTTTTGTTTGGGATTTGGGAGTGGGCAATAAGGATGTGAGGAAAGAGTTTTGTTTGGGATTTGGGAGTTTTGTTTGGGTAGAATGGGTAATAAGGATAGAAATGAGGAAAGAGTTTTGTTTGGGATTTGGGAATGGGCAATAAGGATAGAAATGGAAGGAAAGAGTTTTGTTTGGGATTTGGGAGTGGGCAATAAGGATGTGAGGAAAGAGTTTTGTTTGGGATTTGGGAGTGTAGGCAATAAGGATGTGAGGAAAGAGTTTTGTTTTGGGATTTGGGAGTGGGCAATAAGGATGTGAGGAAGAGTTTTGTTTGGGATTTGGGAGTGGGCAATAAGGGTGTGAGGAAAGAGTTTTGTTTGGGATTTGGGAGTGGGCAATAAGGGTGTGAGGAAAGAGTTTTGTTTGGGATTTTGGAGTGGGCAATAAGGGTAAGGGAAAGAAAGTGGAGAGGAAAGAGTTTTGTTTGGGATTTTGGAGTGGGCAATAAGGGTGTGAGGAAAGAGTTTTGTTTGGGATTTTGGAGTGGGCAATAAGGATATAAATAGAAGGAAAGAGTTTTGTTTGGGATTTGGGAGTGGGCAATAAGGATGTGAGGAAAGAGTTTTGTTTGGGATTTGGGAGTGGGCAATAAGGATAGAAATAGAAGGAAAGAGTTTTGTTTGGGATTTGGGAGTGGGCAATAAGGATATAAATGGAAGGAAGAGTTTTGTTTGGGATTTGGGAGTGGGCAATAAGGATAGAAATAGAAGGAAAGAGTTTTGTTTGGGATTTGGGAGTGGGCAATAAGGATATAAATGGAAGGAAAGAGTTTTGTTTGGGATTTGGGAGTGGGCAATAAGGATAGAAATAGAAGGAAAGAGTTTTGTTTGGGATTTGGGAGTGGGCAATAAGGAGAGAAAAAGGAAAGAGTTTTGTTTTGGAATTTGGGAATGTGTAATAAGAATAGAAGAAGGAAAGAGTTTTGTTTGAGATTTGGGAGTGGGTAATAAGAATAGAGAAGAAGGAAAGAGTTTTGTTTGGGATTTGGGAGTGGGCAATAAGGATAGAAGAAAAGGAGTTTTGTTTTGGAATTTGGGAATGTGTAATAAGAATAGAAATGGAAGGAAAGAGTTTTGTTTGGGATTTGGGAATGTGGAATAAGAATAGAAATGGAAGGAAAGAGTTTTGTTTTGGAATTTGGGAATGTGTAATAAGGATAGAAATAGAAGGAAAGAGTTTTGTTTGGGATTTGGGAGTGGGCAATAAGGATAGAAGGAAAGAGTTTTGTTTGGGATTTGGGAGTGGGTAATAAAGATAGAAATGGAAGGAAAGAGTTTTGTTTGGGATTTGGGAGTGGGCAATAAGGATAGAAATGGAAGGAAAGAGTTTTGTTTGGGATTTGGGAGTGGGCAATAAAGGATATAAATGGAAGGAAAGAGTTTTGTTTGGGATTTGGGAGTGGGCAATAAGGATATAAATGGAAGGAAGAGTTTTTGTTTGGGATTTGGGTGTGGGCAATAAGGATATAAATGGAAGGAAAGAGTTTTGTTCGGGATTTGGGAGTGGGCAATAAGAACAGAGAAAGAAAGAGTTTCGGTTGTGATGTTTTGTCCAAATTTATTGTTATTGTAGGCTGAGCATTCGTGTATCGGGTGAAGAAATCTGACACTTTCTTTTCGTGCTTTGTGTTTAAGAATATCTTAATCCATCAACTTTATTTTAAGCAGTTTATTTACTCAGCAATGTGTTGTTTTCAAATCAATGATATTATAATGGTGCTGATATTATTGTCCATGAATGATACGTCTGTGATACTGCGCTGCATTCACAGAGGTATTCGTATGCTAATTTAGTACTCTGCTATATATACCAATGTAGCAAGTTGCTATGAAAAGAGTTTTGTAAATTACATTGTGAATTCCGCCACTGTGCCTTGAGCTATGTAAGACGTTCACGTATTTCATTATTCCCCATATTTCATTATTGCCCATATTTCATTATTTCATTATTTCATGTATTTCATTATCTCATGTATTTCATCATTTCATATTTCATTATTTTATTATTTCATGTATTTCATTATTTCATGTATTTCAATTTTCTTGTATTTCATCATCATATTTATTATTTCATGTATTTCATCAATTTATATGATATTCATTATTTTTTCTTCCTTCCCCGGTATACATCTTTTAAGTATCAGCACATTTTTCAATAGGTTATGCAGATAAGGTGATTATGATAATAACAAAGAGCAGAAGAAAAAAGTAAATTGAATAAAGAAGAAGACAAAAAAAGAGAAAAGAGAACACAGCTTCAAAGCTTCAAAAGTTGTTTCCCTTCAAGGCACTGTAGTGTAATTTTACTTGTGATGTTTGTGACAGTTTCATTTGATAGCCAGCCAGCTACGTTCTTAAAGCTGTCTTTCATGATTTGTGTGTGTATTTGTGTGTGTGTGTGCATGATGTGTGCATGATGTGTGTGTGCATGATGTGTGTCCTAGAGGGCTGGAGGACTCGGTAGTCCAAAGGCAAGGTGTTCGAATCTGCAAACGGTCGGAATCATTTTCTCAATTTTTTTCAAACAAAATCTTCCCCTCCTGATCCAGGAAGGTGTATTGACATCAAATCCTATCAGAGACTGATGATAAAAAGGAGGTCTCATGTGCACATCACAACACTGTGCACGTTAAAGATCCCTTTGGATGTTTTCCGGAGCAGTCCAGGGCAAAATCCTACAAAAAAATCCAGAGATCACCTTAGTTGCGGATGTGGGTAAATCAAATAACAATTTTTTTAAATCAAGTCCTTGTGGGCTGTACTGGTAGGTCCCACTTCTATCTTTACACTCTATCTCATGTCTGTACTGGTAGGTCCCACTTCTATCTTTACACTCTATCTCATGTCTGTACTGGTAGGGCCCTAACTATTTCTTTACACTCTTTCTCATGTCTGTACTGGTAGGCCCTACTTCTATCTTTACACTCTATCTCATGTCTGTACTGGTAGGCCCTACTTCTATCTTTACATTCTTTCTTATGTCTATACTGGTAGGCCCTACTTCTATCTTTACACACTTTCTTATGTCTGTACTGGTAGGCCCTAACTATTTCTTTGCACTCTTTCTCATGTCTGTACTGGTAGGCCCTAACTATTTCTTTACACTCTATCTCATGTCTGTACTGGTAGGCCCTACTTCTATCTTTACACTCTATCTCATGTCTGTACTGGTAGGCCCTAACTATTTCTTTACACTCTATCTCATGTCTGTACTGGTAGGCCCTACTTCTATCTTTACACTCTTTCTCATGTCTGTACTGATAGGCTCCACTTCTATCTTTACACTCTTTCTCATGTCTGTAGTGATAGGCTCCACTTCTATCTTTACACTCTTTCTCATGTCTGTACTGGTAGGTTCCACTTCTATCTTTACACTCTTTCTCATGTCTGTACTGGTAGGTTCCACTTCTATCTTTGCACTCTTTCTCATGTCTGTACTGGTAGCCCTAACTATTTTTTTTGCACTCTTTCTCATGTCTGTACTGGTAGGTCCCACTTCTATCTTTACACTCTTTCTCACATCTGTACTGGTAGGTTCTGCTTCTATCTTTACACTCTTTCTCATGCCTGTACTGGTAGGTTCCACTTCTATCTTTACACACTTTCTCATGTCTGTACTGGTAGGTTCCACTTCTATCTTTACACTCTTTCTCATGTGTGTACTGGTAGGCCCTAACTGTTTATTTACACTCTTTCTCATGTGTGTACTGGTAGGCCCTAACTGTTTATTTACACTCTTTCTCATGTCTGTACTGGTAGGTTCCACTTCTATCTTTACACACTTTCTCATGTCTGTACTGGTAGGCCTATTGTTTATTTACACTCTTTCTCATGTCTGTACTGGTAGGCCCTAACTGTTTCTTTACAGTCTTTCTCATGTCTGTACTGGTAGGCCCTAACTGTTTCTTTACACTCTTTCTCATGTGTGTACTGGTAGGCCCTAACTGTTTCTTTACACTCTTTCTCATGTCTGTACTGGTAGACCCTAACTGTTTCTTTACACTCTTGCTCATGTCTGTACTGGTAGGCCCTAACTGTTTCTTTACACTCTTTCTCATGTCTGTACTGGTAGGCCCTAACTGTTTCTTTACACTCTTTCTCATGTCTGTACTGGTAGGCCCTAACTGTTTCTTTACACTCTTTCTTATGTCTGTACTGGTAGGCCCTACTTCTATCTTTACTCTTTCTCGTGTCTGTACTGGTAGACCCTAACTCTTTCTTTACACTCTTTCTCATGTCTCTATTGGTAGGCCCTAACTCTTTCTTTACACTCTTTCTCATGTCTGTACTGGTAGGCCATATTTCTATCTTTACACTCTTTCCTATGTCTGTACTCTCTAACTATTTCTTTACACTCTTTCTTATGTCTGTACTGGTAGTCCCTGACTGTTTCTTTACACTCTTTCTCATGTCTGTACTGGTAGGCCCTAACTATTTCTTTACACTCTTTCTCATGTCTGTACTGGTAGACCCTAACTGTTTCTTTACACTCTTTCTCATGTCTGTACTTGTAGGCCCTACTTCTATCTTTACACTCTGTCTCATGTCTGTAGTGGTAGACCCTAACTATTTCTTTACACACTTTCTCATGTCTGTACTGGTAGTCCCTATTTCTATCTTTACACTCTTTCCTATGTCTGTACTGGTAGGCCCTACTTCTATATTTACATTCTTTCTTATGTCTGTACTTGTAGGCCCTACTTCTATATTTACACTCTTTCTTATGTCTGTACTTGTAGGCCCTACTTCTATATTTACACTCTTTCTTATGTCTGTACTGGTAGGCCCTAACTATTTCTTTACACTCTTTTCATGTCTGTACTGGTAGGCCCTAACTATTTCTTTACACTCTTTCTCATGTATATACTGGTAGGCCCTACTTCTATCTTTACACTCTTTCTCATGTCTGTACTGGTAGGCCCTAACTGTTTCTTTGCACTCTTTTCTCATGTCTGTACTGGTAGGCCCTACTTCTATCTTTACACTTTTTCATGTCTGTACTGGTAGGCCCTAACTGTTTCTTTACACTCTTTCTCATGTCTGTACTGGTAGGCCCTACTTCTATCTTTACACTCTTTCTCATGTCTGTACTGGTAGGCCCTACTTCTATCTTTACACTCTTTCTCCTGTCTATACTGGTAGGCCCTAACTGTTTCTTTACACTCTTTCTTATGTCTGTGCTGGTAGGCCCTACTTCTATCTTTACACTCTTTCTCATGTCTATACTGGTAGGCCCTACTTCTATCTTTACACTCTTTCTCATGTCTGTACTGGTAGGCCCTAACTGTTTCTTTACACTCTTTCTCATGTCTGTACTGGTAGGCCTTAACTATTTCTTTGTACTCTTTCTCATGTCTGTACTGGTAGGCGCTAACTATTTCTTTACACTCTTTCTCATGTCTGTACTGGTAAGCCCTAACTATTTCTTAACACTCTTTCTCATGTCTGTACTGGTAGGCCCTGACTGTTTCTTTACACTCTTTCTGATGTCTGTCCTGGTAGGCCCTAACTATTTCTTTACACTCTTTCTCATGTCTATACTGGTAGGCCCTAGCTGTTTCTTTTTACACTCTTTCTCATGTCTGTACTGGTAGGCTAACTGTTTCTTTACACTCTTTCTCATGTCTGTACTGGTAGGCCCTAACTGTTTCTTTACAGTCTTTTCATGTTACAGGCCCCTACTTCTATCTTTACTCTTTTCTCATGTCTGTACTGGTAGGCCCTAACTGTTTCTTTACACTCTTTCTCATGTCTGTACTAGTAAGCCCTACTTCTGTCTTTACACTCTTTCTGATGTCTGTACTGGTAGGCCCTAACTGTTTCTTTACACTCTTTCTTATGTCTGTACTGGTAGGCCCTAACTGTTTCTTTACATTCTTTCTTATGTCTGTACTGGTAGGCCCTAACTGTTTCTTTACACTCTTTCTTATGTCTGTACTGGTAGGCCCTAACTGTTTCTTTACACTCTTTCTCATGTCTGTACTGGTAAGCCCTACTTCTATCTTTACACTCTTTCTTATCTCTGTACTGGTAGGCCCTACTTCTATCTTTACACTCTTTCTCATGTCTGTACTGGTAGGGCCCTACTTCTATCTTTACACTCTTCCTCATGTGTGTACTGGTAGGCCTTAATTGTTTCTTTACACTATTTCTCATGTCTGTACTGGTAGGCCCTAACTGTTTATTTACACTCTTTCTCATGTCTGTACTGGTAGGCCCTACTTCTATCTGTACACTCTTTCTTATGTCTGTACTGGTAGGCCCTAACTGTTTCTTTACACTCTTTCTCATGCCTGTACTGGTAGGCCCTACTTCTATCTTTACACTCTTTCTCATGTCTGTACTGGTAGGCCCCACTTCTATCTTTGCACTCTTTCTCATGTCTGTACTGGTAGGCCCTACTTCTATCTTTACACTCTTTCTTATGTCTGTACTGGTAGGCCCTACTTCTATCTTTACACTCTTTCTCATGTTTGTACGTGTAGGCCCTAACTATTTCTTTGCACTCTTTCTTATGTCTGTACTGGTAAGCCCTAACTATTTCTTTACACTCTTACTTATGTCTGTACTGGTAGGCCCCAACTGTTTCTTTACACTCTTTCTCATGTCTGTACCGGTAGGCTCTACTTCTATCTTTACACTCTTTCTTATGTCTGTACTTGTAGGCCCTAACTGTTTCTTTACACTCTTTCTCATGTCTGTACTGGTAAGCCCTAATTCTCTCTTTACACTCTTTCTTATGTCTGTACTGGTAGGCCCTACTTCTATCTTTACACTCTTTCTTATGTCTATACTGGTAGGCCCTACTTCTATCTTTACACTCTTTCTTATGTCTATACTGGTAGGCCCTACTTCTATCTTTACACTCTTTCTTATGTCTATACTGGTAGGCCCTAACTGTTTCTTTACACTCTTTCTCATGTCTGTACCGGTAGGCCCTACTGCTATCTTTACACTCGTTCTTTTGTCTATACTGGTAGGCCCTACTTCTATCTTTACACTCTTTCTTATGTCTATACTGGTAGGCCCTACTTCTATCTTTACACTCTTTGTCATGTCTGTACTGGTAGGCCCTAACTGTTTCTTTACACTCTTTCTGATGTCTGCACTGGTAGGCCCTAACTGTTTCTTTACACTCTTTCTTATGTCTGTACTGGTAGGCCCTAACTGTTTCTTTACACTCTTTCTTATGTCTGTACTGGTAGGCCCTAACTGTATCTTTACACTCTTTCTTATGTCTATACTGGTAGGCCCTAACTGTATCTTTACACTCTTTCTCATGTCTATACTGGTAGGCCCTACTTCTATCTTTACACTCTTTCTTATGTCTGTACTGGTAGGCCATAACTGTTTCTTTACACTCTTTCTTATGTCTGTACTGGTAGGCCCTATTTCTATCTTTACACTCTTTCTGATGTCTATACTGGTAGGCCCTAACTGTTTCTTTACACTCTTTCTTATGTCTGTACTGGTAGGCCCTACTTCTATCTTTACACTCTTTCTTGTATCTATACTGGTAGGCCCTAACATTTTCTTTACACTCTTTCTCATGTCTGTACTGGTAGGCCCTACTTCTATCTTTACACTCTTTCTTATGTCGCTACTGGTAGGCCCTAACTGTTTCTTTACACTCTTTCTCATGTCTGTACTGATAGGCTCCCACTTCTATCTTTACACTCTTTCTCATGTCTGTACTGATAGGCTCCACTTCTATCTTTGCACTCTTTCTCATGTCTGTACTGGTAGGTTCCACTTCTATCTTTACACTCTTTCTCATGTCTGTACTGGTAGCCCAACTATTTTTTTGCACTCTTTCTCATGTCTGTACTGGTAGGTCCCACTTCTATCTTTACACTCTTTCTCATGTCTGTACTGGTAGGTTCCGCTTCTATCTTTACACTCTTTCTCATGCCTGTACTGGTAGGTCCTAACTGTTTATTTACACTCTTTCTCATGTCTGTACTGGTAGACACTAACTATTTCTTTACACTCTTTCTCATGTCTGTACTGGTAAGCCCTAACTATTTCTTAACACTCTTTCTCATGTCTGTACTGGTAGGCCCTGACTGTTTCTTTACACTCTTTCTGATGTCTGTCCTGGTAGGCCCTAACTATTTCTTTACACTCTTTCTCATGTCTATACTGGTAGGCCCTAGCTGTTTCTTTACACTCTTTCTCATGTCTGTACTGGTAGGCCCTAACTGTTTCTTTACACTCTTTCTCATGTCTGTACTGGTAGGCCCTAACTGTTTCTTTACAGTCTTTCTCATGTCTGTACCGGTAGGCCCTACTTCTATCTTTACACTCTTTCTCATGTCTGTACTGGTAGGCCCTAACTGTTTCTTTACACTCTTTCTCATGTCTGTACTAGTAAGCCCTACTTCTGTCTTTACACTCTTTCTGATGTCTGTACTGGTAGGCCCTAACTGTTTCTTTACACTCTTTCTTATGTCTGTACTGGTAGGCCCTAACTGTTTCTTTACATTCTTTCTTATGTCTGTACTGGTAGGCCCTAACTGTTTCTTTACACTCTTTCTTATGTCTGTACTGGTAGGCCCTAACTGTTTCTTTACACTCTTTCTCATGTCTGTACTGGTAAGCCCCTACTTCTATCTTTACACTCTTTCTTATCTCTGTACTGGTAGGCCCTACTTCTATCTTTACACTCTTTCTCATGTCTGTACTGGTAGGCCCTACTTCTATCTTTACACTCTTCCTCATGTGTGTACTGGTAGGCCTTAATTGTTTCTTTACACTATTTCTCATGTCTGTACTGGTAGGCCCTAACTGTTTATTTACACTCTTTCTCATGTCTGTACTGGTAGGCCCTACTTCTATCTGTACACTCTTTCTTATGTCTGTACTGGTAGGCCCTAACTGTTTCTTTACACTCTTTCTCATGCCTGTACTGGTAGGCCCTACTTCTATTTTTACACTCTTTCTCATGTCTGTACTGGTAGGCCCCACTTCTATCTTTGCACTCTTTCTCATGTCTGTACTGGTAGGCCCTACTTCTATCTTTACACTCTTTCTTATGTCTGTACTGGTAGGCCCTACTTCTATCTTTACACTCTTTCTCATGTTTGTACGTGTAGGCCCTAACTATTTCTTTGCACTCTTTCTTATGTCTGTACTGGTAAGCCCTAACTATTTCTTTACACTCTTACTTATGTCTGTACTGGTAGGCCCCAACTGTTTCTTTACACTCTTTCTCATGTCTGTACCGGTAGGCTCTACTTCTATCTTTACACTCTTTCTTATGTCTGTACTTGTAGGCCCTAACTGTTTCTTTACACTCTTTCTCATGTCTGTACTGGTAAGCCCTAATTCTCCTCTTCACTCTTTCTTATGTCTGTACTGGTAGGCCCTACTTCTATCTTTACACTCTTTCTTATGTCTATACTGGTAGGCCCTACTTCTATCTTTACACTCTTTCTTATGTCTATACTGGTAGGCCCTACTTCTATCTTTACACTCTTTCTTATGTCTATACTGGTAGGCCCTAACTGTTTCTTTACACTCTTTCTCATGTCTGTACCGGTAGGCCCTACTTCTATCTTTACACTCTTTCTTTTGTCTATACTGTAGGCCCTACTTCTATCTTTACACTCTTTCTTATGTCTATACTGGTAGGCCCTACTTCTATCTTTACACTCTTTCTCATGTCTGTACTGGTAGGCCCTAACTGTTTCTTTACACTCTTTCTGATGTCTGCACTGGTAGGCCCTAACTGTTTCTTTACACTCTTTCTTATGTCTGTACTGGTAGGCCCTAACTGTTTCTTTACACTCTTTCTTATGTCTGTACTGGTAGGCCCTAACTGTATCTTTACACTCTTTCTTATGTCTATACTGGTAGGCCCTAACTGTATCTTTACACTCTTTCTCATGTCTATACTGGTAGGCCCTACTTCTATCTTTACACTTTTTCTTATGTCTGTACTGGTAGGCCATAACTGTTTCTTTACACTCTTTCTTATGTCTGTACTGGTAGGCCCTACTTCTATCTTTACACTCTTTCTTGTATCTATACTGGTAGGCCCTAACATTTTCTTTACACTCTTTCTCATGTCTGTACTGGTAGGCCCTACTTCTATCTTTACACTCTTTCTTATGTCGCTACTGGTAGGCCCTAACTGTTTCTTTACACTCTTTTCTCATGTCTGTACTGATAGGCTCCACTTCTATCTTTACACTCTTTCTCATGTCTGTACTGATAGGCTCCACTTCTATCTTTGCACTCTTTCTCATGTCTGTACTGGTAGGTTCCACTTCTATCTTTACACTCTTTCTCATGTCTGTACTGGTAGGTTCCACTTCTATCTTTGCACTCTTTCTCATGTCTGTACTGGTAGCCCTAACTATTTTTTTTTTGCACTCTTTCTCATGTCTGTACTGGTAGGTCCCACTTCTATCTTTACACTCTTTCTCATGTCTGTACTGGTAGGTTCCTTCTATCTTTACACTCTTTCTCATGCCTGTACTGGTAGGTCCTAACTGTTTATTTACCTCTTTCTCATGTCTGTACTGGTAGACACTAACTGTTTCTTTACAGTCTTTCTCATGTCTGTACTGAGTAGGCCCTAACTGTTTCTTTACACTCTTTCTCATGTCTGTACTGGTAGACCCTAACTGTTTCTTTACACTCTTGCTCATGTATGTACTGGTAGGCCCTAACTATTTCTTTACACTCTATCTCATGTCTGTACTGGTAGGCCTAACTGTTTCTTTACACTCTTTCTCATGTCTGTACTGGTAAGCCCTACTTCCATCTTTACACTCTTTATGATGTCTGTACTGGTAGGCCCTAACTGTTTGTTTACACTCTTTCTTATGTCTGTACTGGTAGGCCCTAACTGTTTCTTTACACTCTTTTTATGTCTGTACTGGTAGGCCCTAACTGTTTCTTTCCACTCTTTCTTATGTCTGTACTGGTAGGCCCTAACTGTTTCTTTACACTCTTTCTCATGTCTGTACTGGTAAGCCCTACTTCTATCTTTACACTCTTTCTTATCTCTGTACTGGTAGGCCCTACTTCTATCTTTACACTCTTTCTCATGTCTGTACTGGTAGGCCCTACTTCTATCTTTACACTCTTCCTCATGTGTGTACTGGTAGGCCTTAACTGTTTCTTTACACTATTTCTCATGTCTGTACTGGTAGGCTCTAACTGTTTATTTACACTCTTTCTCATGTCTGTACTGGTAGGCGCTACTTCTATCTGTACACTCTTTCTTATGTCTGTACTGGTAGGCCCTAACTGTTTCTTTACACTCTTTCTCATGCCTGTACTGGTAGGCCCTACTTCTATCTTTACACTCTTTCTCATGTCTGTACTGGTAGGCCCCACTTCTATCTTTGCACTCTTTCTCATGTCTGTACTGGTAGGCCCTACTTCTATCTTTACACTCTTTCTTATGTCTATACTGGTAAGCCCTACTTCTATCTTTACTGTCTGTAGTGGTTGACCCTACTTCTATCTTTACACCTATCTCATGTCTGTACTGGTAGGCCCTACTTCTATCTTTACACTCTTTCTCATATCTGTACTGGTAGGCCCTAACTATTTCTTTGCACTTTTTCTCATGTCTCTACCGGTAGGCCCTACTTCTATCTTTACACTCTTTCTTATGTTTGTACGTGTAGGCCCTAACTATTTCTTTGCACTCTTTCTTATGTCTGTACTGGTAGGCCCTAACTATTTCTTTACACTCTTACTTATGTCTGTACTGTTAGGCCCTAACTGTTTCTTTACACTCTTTCTCATGTCTGTACCGGTAGGCCCTACTTCTATCTTTACACTCTTTCTTATGTCTGTACTTGTAGGCCCTAACTGTTTCTTTACACTCTTTCTCATGTCTGTACTGGTAAGCCCTAATTCTATCTTTACACTCTTTCTTATGTCTGTACTGGTAGGCCCTAACTGTTTCTTTACACTCTTTCTCATGTCTGTACTGATAGGCTCCACTTCTATCTTTACACTCTTTCTCATGTCTGTACTGATAGGCTCCACTTCTATCTTTGCACTCTTTCTCATGTCTGTACTGATAGGCTCCACTTCTATCTTTGCACTCTTTCTCATGTCTGTACTGGTAGGTTCCACTTCTATCTTTACACTCTTTCTCATGTCTGTACTGGTAGGTTCCACTTCTATCTTTGTACTCTTTCTCATGTCTGTACTGGTAGCCCTAACTATTTTTTTTGCACTCTTTCTCATGTCTGTACTGGTAGGTCCCACTTCTATCTTTACACTCTTTCTCATGTCTGTACTGGTAGGTTCCACTTCTATCTTTACACTCTTTCTCATGCCTGTACTGGTAGGTTCCACTTCTATCTTTACACACTTTCTCATGTCTGTACTGGTGGGTTCCACTTCTATCTTTACACTCTTTCTCATGTCTGTATTGGTAGGCCCTAACTGTTTATTTACACTCTTTCTCATGTCTGTACTGGTAGGCCCTAACTGTTTCTTTACAGTCTTTCTCATGTCTGTACTGGTAGGCCCTAACTGTTTCTTTACACTCTTTCTCATGTGTGTACTGGTAGGCCCTAACTGTTTCTTTACACTCTTTCTCATGTCTGTACTGGTAGACCCTAACTGTTTCTTTACACTCTTGCTCATGTATGTACTGGTAGGCCCTAACTGTTTCTTTACACTCTTTCTCATGTCTGTACTGGTAGGCCCTAACTGTTTCTTTCCACTCTTTCTTATGTCTGTACTGGTAGGCCCTACTTCTATCTTTACACTCTTTCTCATGTCTGTACTGGTAGGCCCTAACTATTTCTTTACACTCTATCTCATGTCTGTACTGGTAGGCCCTAACTGTTTCTTTACACTCTTTCTCATGTCTGTACTGGTAAGCCCTAATTCTATCTTTACACTCTTTCTTATGTCTGTACTGGTAGGCCCTAACTGTTTCTTTACACTCTTTCTCATGTCTGTACCGGTAGGCCTACTTCTATCTTTACACTCTTTCTTATGTCTGTACTGGTAGGCCCTAACTGTTTCTTTACACTCTTTCTCATGTCTGTACTGGTAGGCCCTACGTCTATCTTTACACTCTTTCTTATGTCTATACTGGTAGGCCCTTCTTCTATCTTTACACTCTTCCTCATGTCTGTACTGGTAGGCCCTACTTCTATCTTTACACTCTTTCTTATGTCTGTACTGGTAGACCTTACTTCTATCTTTACACTCTTTCTTATGTCTATACTGGTAGGCCCTACTTCTATCTTTATACTCTTTCTTATGTCTATACTGGTAGGCCCTACTTCTATCTTTACACTCTTTCTTATGTCTATACTGGTAGGCCCTACTTCTATCTTTACACTCTTTCTTATGTCTGTACTGGTAGGCCCTAACTGTTTCTTTACACACTCTTTCTGATGTCTGCACTGGTAGGCCCTAACTGTTTCTTTACACTCTTTCTTATGTCTGTACTGGTAGGCCCTAACTGTTTCTTTACACTCTTTCTTATGTCTGTACTGGTAGGCCCTAACTGTATCTTTACACTCTTTCTTATGTCTATACCGGTAGGCCCTCACTGTATCTTTACACTCTTTCTCATGTCTATACTGGTAGGCCCTACTTCTATCTTTACACTCTTTCTTATGTCTATACTGGTAGACCCTACTTCTATCTTTACACTCTTTCTTATGTCTGTACTGGTAGGCCCTAACTGTTTCTTTACACTCTTTCTTATGTCTGTACTGGTAGGCCCTAACTGTTTCTTTACACTCTTTCTTATGTCTGTACTGGTAGGCCCTAGTTCTATCTTTACACTCTTTCTGATGTCTATACTGGTAGGCCCTAACTGTTTCTTTACACTCTTTTTTATGTCTGTACTGGTAGGCCCTACTTCTATCTTTACACTTTTTCTTGTGTCTATACTGGTAGGCCCTAACTGTTTCTTTACACTCTTTCTCATGTCTGTACTGGTAGGCCCTACTTCTATCTTTACACTCTTTCTTATGTCTCTACTGGTAGGCCCTAACTGTTTCTTTACACTCTTTCTCATGTCTGTACTGATAGGCTCCACTTCTATCTTTACACTCTTTCTCATGTCTGTACTGATAGGCTCCACTTCTATCTTTGCACTCTTTCTCATTTCTGTACTGATAGGCTCCACTTCTATCTTTGCACTCTTTCTCATGTCTGTACTGGTAGGCCCTAACTGTTTATTTACACTCTTTCTCATGTCTGTACTGGTAGGCCCTAACTGTTTCTTTACAGTTTTTCTCATGTCTGTACTGGTAGGCCCTAACTGTTTCTTTACACTCTTTCTCATGTGTGTACTGGTAGGCCCTAACTTTTTTCATTACACTCTTTCTCATGTCTGTACTGGTAGACCCTAACTGTTTCTTTACACTCTTTCTCATGTCTGTACTGGTAAGCCCTAACTGTTTTGTTACACTCTTTCTCATGTCTGTACTGGTAGGCCCTAACTGTTTCTTTACACTCTTTCTCATGTCTGTACTGGTAGGCCATAACTGTTTCTTTACAGTCTGTGTCATGTCTGTACCGGTAGGCCCTACTTCTATCTTTACACTCTTTCTCATGTCTGTACTGGTAGGGCCTAACTATTTCTTTACACTCTATCTCATGTCTGTACTGGTAGGCTCTAACTGTTTCTTTACACTCTTTCTCATGTCTGTACTGGTAAACCCTACTTCTATCTTTACACTCTTTTTGATGTCTGTACTGGTAGGCCCTAACTGTTTCTTTACACTCTTTCTTATGTCTGTACTGGTAGGCCCTAACTGTTTCTTTACACTCTTTCTTATGTCTGTACTGGTAGGCCCTGTTTCTTTACACTCTTTCTTATGTCTGTACTGGTAGGCCCTAACTGTTTCTTTACACTCTTTCTCATGTCTGTACTGGTAAGCCCTACTTCTATCTTTACACTCTTTCTTATGTCTGTACTGGTAGGCCCTACTTCTATCTTTACACTCTTCCTCATGTCTGTACTGGTAGGCCCTACTTCTATCTTTACACTCTTTCTCATGTCTGTACTGGTAGGCCCTACTTTTATCTTTACACTCTTCCTCATGTGTGTACTGGTAGGCCTTAACTGTTTCTTTACACTCTTTCTCATGTCTGTACTGGTAGGCCCTAACTGTTTATTTACACTCTTTCTCATGTCTGTACTGGTAGGCCCTACTTCTATCTGTACACTCTTTCTCATGTCTGTACTGGTAGGCCCTACTTCTATCTTTGCACTCTTTCTCATGTCTGTACTGGTAGGCCCTACTTCTATCTTTACACTCTTTCTTATGTCTGTACTGGTAGGCCCTACTTCTATCTTTACACTCTTTCTCATGTCACTAGACCCTACTTCTATCTTTTATGTCTGTACTGGTAGGCCCTACTTCTATCTTTACACTCTTTCTCATGTCTGTACTGGTAGACCCTACTTCTATCTTTACACTTTATCTCATGTCTCTACTGGTAGGCCCTACTTCTATCTTTACACTCTTTCTCATATCTGTGCTGGTAGGCCCTAACTATTTCTTTGCACTTTTTCTTATGTCTGTACTGGTAGGCCTAACTATTATCTTTACACTCTTTCTTATGTTTGTACGTAGGCCCTAACTGTTTCTTTGCACTCTTTCTCATGTCTGTACTGGTAGGCCTAACTATTTCTTTACACTTTTCTTATGTCTGTACTGGTAGGCCCTAACTTCTTCTTTACACTCTTCCTCATGTCTGTACTGGTAGGCCCTAACTGTTTCTTTACACTCTTTCTTATGTCTGTACTGGTAGGCCCTACTTCTATCTTTACACTCTTTCTTATGTCTATACTGGTAGGCCCTAACTGTCTATCTTTACACTCTTCCTCATGTCTGTACTGGTAGGCCCTAATTCTATCTTTACACTCTTTCTTATGTCTGTACTGGTAGGCCCTACTTCTATCTTTACACTCTTTCTCATGTCTGTACTGGTAGGCCCTAATTCTATCTTTACACTCTTTCTTATGTCTGTACTGGTAGGCCTTACTTCTATCTTTACACTCTTTCTTATGTCTGTACTGGTAGGCCCTACTTCTATCTTTACACTCTTTCTTATGTCTATACTGGTAGGCCCTACTTCTATCTTTACACTCTTTCTTATGTCTATACTGGTAGGCCCTACTTCTATCTTTACACTCTTTCTTATGTCTATACTGGTAGGCCCTACTGTTTCTTTACACTCTTTCTCATGTCTGTACTGGTAGGCCCTAACTTTTCTTTACACTCTTTCTTATGTCTGTACTGGTAGGCCCTAACTGTTTCTTTACACTCTTGCTTATGTCTGTACTGGTAGGCCCTGACTGTTTCTTTACACTCTTTCTTATGTCTGTACTGGTAGGCCCTAACTGTTTCTTTACACTCTTTCTCATGTCTGTACTGGTAAGCCCTACTCCATCTTTACACTCTTTATGATGTCTGTACTGGTAGGCCCTACTGTTTCTTTACACTCTTTCTTATGTCTATACTGGTAGGCCCTAACTGTTTCTTTACACTCTTCTTATGTCTGTACTTAGGCCCTAACTGTTTCTTTCCACTCTTTCTTATGTCTGTACTGGTAGGCCCTAACTGTTTCTTTACACTCTTTCTTATGTCTGTACTAGTAAGCCCTACTTCTTTCTTTACACTCTTTCTTATGTCTGTACTGGTAGGCCCTACTTCTATCTTTACACTCTTTCTCATGTCTGTACTGGTAGGCCCTACTTCTATCTTACACTCTTTCTTATGTGTGTACTGGTAGGCCCTAACTGTTTCTTTTACACTCTTTCTCATGTCTGTACTGGTAGGCTCTAACTGTTTCTTTACACTCTTTTCATGTCTGTACTGATAGGCTCCACTTCTATCTTTACACTCTTTCTCATGTCTGTACTGATAGGCTCCCCTTCTATCTTTGCACTCTTTCTCATGCCTGTACTGGTAGGCCCTACTTCTATCTTGCACTCTTTCTCATGTCTGTACTGGTAGGTCCTATGTTACTTCTATCTTTACACTCTTTCTCATGTCTGTACTGGTAGGTTCCACTTCTATCTTTGCACTCTTTCTCATGTCTGTACTGGTAGCCCTACTTCTATCTTTACACTCTTTTCTCATGTCTGTAGTGGTTGACCCTACTTCTATCTTTACACTCTTCTCATGTCTGTACAGGCCCTAACTATTTCTTTACACTCTTTCTCATATCTGTACTGGTAGGTTCCACTTCTATCTTTACACTCTTTCTCATGTTTGTACGTGTAGGCCCTAACTTCTTCTTTACACTCTTTCTTATGTCTGTACTGGTAGGCCCTAACTATTTCTTTACACTCTTACTTATGTCTGTACTGTTAGGCCCTAACTGTTTCTTTACACTCTTTCTCATGTCTGTACTGGTAGGCCCTAACTGTTTCTTTACACTCTTTCTCATGTCTGTACTGTTAGGCCCCTAACTGTTTCTTTACACTCTTTCTCATGTCTGTACTGGTAACCCTAACTGTTTCTTTACCTCTTTCTCATGTCTGTACTGTAGGCCCTAATTGTTTCTTTACACTCTTTCTTATGTCTGTACTGGTAGGCCCCTAACTGTTTCTTTACACTCTTTCTCATGTCTGTACTGATAGGCTCCACTTCTATCTTTACACTCTTTCTCATGTCTGTACTGATAGGCTCCACTTCTATCTTTGCACTCTTTCTCATCTCTGTATGATAGGCTCCACTTCTATCTTTGCACTCTTTCTCATGTCTGTACTGGTAGGTTCCCACTTCTATCTTTGTACTCTTTCTCCATGTCTGTACTGGTAGTTCCTACTTCTATCTTTGCACTCTTTCTCATGTCTGTACTGGTAGGTCCTAACTATATTTTGCCTCTTTCTCATGTCTGTACTGGTAGGTCACTTCTATCTTTACACTCTTTCTCATGTCTGTACTGGTAGGGTTCCACTTCTATCTTTACACTCTTTCTCATACCTGTACTGGTAGGTTCCACTTCTATCTTTACACACTTTCTCATGTCTGTACTGGTAGGCCCTAACTGTTCTATCTTTACACTCTTTCTCATGTCTGTACTGGTAGGCCCTAACTTTGTTTCTTACAGTCTTTCTCATGTCTGTACTGGTAGGCCCTAACTGTTTCTTTACTCTTTCTCATGTGTGTACTGGTAGGCCCTAACTGTTTCTTTACACTCTTTCTCATGTCTGTACTGGTAGACCTAACTGTTTCTTTACCTCTGCTCATGTATGTACTGGTAGGCCCTAACTGTTTCTTTACCTCTTCTCATGTCTGTACTGGTAGGCCCTAACCATTTCTTTCCACTCTTTCTTATGTCTGTACTTACAATTATTTCCTTCTATCTTTTCACTCCTTTCTTATGTTTGTACTGGTAGGCCCTAACTATTTCTTTGCACTCTTTCTTTATGTCTGTACTGGTAGGCTAACTGTTTCTTTACACTCTTTCTCATGTCTGTACTGGTAAGCCTAATTCTATCTTTACACTCTTTCTTATGTCTGTACTGGTAGGCCCTAACTGTTCTTCTCTTTCTCATGTTTACACTCTTTCTTTCTTATGTCTGTACTGGTAGGCCTAACTGTTTCTTTACACTCTTTCTCATGTCTGTACTGGTAAGCCCTAATTCTATCTTTACACTCTCTTTCTTATGTCTGTACTGGTGGGCCCCTTCTTCTATCTTTACTCTTCCTCATGTCTGTACTGGTAGGCCCTACTTCTATCTTTACACTCTTTCTTATGTCTGTACTGGTAGACCTTACTTCTATCTTTACACTCTTTCTTATGTCTATACTGGTAGGCCCTACTTCTATCTTTATACTCTTTCTTATGTCTATACTGGTAGGCCCTACTTCTATCTTTACACTCTTTCTTATGTCTATACTGGTAGGCCCTACTTCTATCTTTACCTCTTTCTTATGTCTGTACTGGTAGGCCCTACTTTTCTTTACACTCTTTCTGATGTCTGCACTGGTAGGCCCTAACTGTTTCTTTACACTCTTTCTTATGTCTGTACTGGTAGGCCCTAACTGTTTCTTTACACTCTTTCTTATGTCTGTACTGGTAGGCCCTAACTGTTTCTTTACACTCTTTCTTATGTCTGTACTGGTAGGCCCTCACTGTATCTTTACACTCTTTCTTATGTCTATACTGGTAGGCCCTACTTCTATCTTTACACTCTTTTCTTATGTCTATACTGGTAGCCCTACTTCTATCTTTACACTCTTTCTTATGTCTGTACTGGTAGGCCCTAACTGTTTCTTTACACTCTTTCTTATGTCTGTACTGGTAGGCCCTAACTGTTTCTTTACACTCTTTCTTATGTCTGTACTGGTAGGCCCTAGTTCTATCTTTACACTCTTTCTGATGTCTATACTGGTAGGCCCTAACTGTTTCTTTACACTCTTTCTTATGTCTGTACTGGTAGGCCCTACTTCTATCTTTACACTCTTTCTTGTGTCTATACTGGTAGGCCCTAACTGTTTCTTTACACTCTTTCTCATGTATGTACTGGTAGGCCCTACTTCTATCTTTACACTCTTTCTTATGTCTCTACTGGTAGGCCCTAACTGTTTCTTTACACTCTTTCTCATGTCTGTACTGATAGGCTCCATTTCTATCTTTACACTCTTTCTCATGTCTGTACTGATAGGCTCCACTTCTATCTTTGCCTCTCTTTCTCATTTCTGTACTGATAGGCTCCACTTCTATCTTTGCACTCTTTCTCATGTCTGTACTGGTAGGCCCTAACTGTTTATTTACACTCTTTCTCATGTCTGTACTGGTAGGCCCTAACTGTTTCTTTACAGTTTTTCTCATGTCTGTACTGGTAGGCCCTAACTGTTTCTTTACACTCTTTCTCATGTGTGTACTGGTAGGCCCAACTTTATCTTTACACTCTTTCTCATGTCTGTACTGGTAGACCCTAACTCTTTCTTTACACTCTTTCTCATGTCCTGGTAGGTTCCACTGTTTGTTTACACTCTTTCTCATGTCTGTACTGGTAGGCCCACTGTTTCTTTACACTCTTTCTCATGTCTGTACTGGTAGGCCATAACTGTTTCTTTACAGTCTTTGTCATGTCTGTAATGGTAGGCCCTACTTCTATCTTTACACTCTTTCTCATGTCTGTACTGGTAGGGCCTAACTATTTCTTTACACTCTATCTCATGTCTGTACTGGTAGGCTCTATGTTTCTTTACACTCTTTCTCATGTCTGTACTGGTAAACCCTACTTCTATCTTTACACTCTTTTTGATGTCTGTACTGGTAGGTCCCTAACTGTTTCTTTACACTCTTTCTTATGTCTGTACTGGTAGGCCCTAACTGTTTCTTTACACTCTTTCTTATGTCTGTACTGGTAGGCCCTGTTTCTTTACACTCTTTCTTATGTCTGTACTGGTAGGCCCTAACTGTTTCTTTACCTCTTTCTCATGTCTGTATTGAACAGCCCTACTTCTGTCTTTTACTCTTTCTTATGTCTGTACTGGTAGGCCCTACTTCTTCTTTACCTCTTCCTCATGTCTGTACTGGTAGGCCCCTAACTATTTCTTTACACTCTTTCTCATGTCTGTACTGGTAGGCCCTACTTTTATCTTTACACTCTTCCTCATGTGTGTACTGGTAGGCCTTAACTGTTTCTTTACACTCTTTCTCATGTCTGTACTGGTAGGCCCTAACTGTTTATTTACACTCTTTCTCATGTCTGTACTGGTAGGCCCTACTTCTATCTGTACACTCTTTCTCATGTCTGTACTGGTAGGCCCTACTTCTATCTTTGCACTCTTTCTCATGTCTGTACTGGTAGGCCCTACTTCTATCTTTACACTCTTTCTTATGTCTGTACTGGTAGGCCCTACTTCTATCTTTACACTCTTTCTCATGTCTGTACTGGTAGACCTACTTCTATCTTTACTCTATCTCATGTCTGTACTGGTAGGCCCTACTTCTATCTTTACACTCTTTCTCATATCTGTGCTGGTAGGTCTATTTCTTTACTTTTTCTCATGTCTCTACCGGTAGGCCCCTACTTCTATCTTTACACTCTTTCTTATGTTTGTACGTGTAGGCCCTAACTATTTCTTTGCCTCTTTCTTATGTCTGTACTGGTAGGCCCTAACTATTTCTTTACACTTTTACTTATGTCTGTACTGGTAGGCTAACTGTTTCTTTACACTCTTTCTCATGTCTGTACTGGTAGGCCCTACTGTTTCTTTACACTCTTTCTTATGTCTATACTGGTAAGCCTACTTCTATCTTTACACTCTTCCTCATGTCTTACTGGTAGGCCCTAACTGTTTCTTTACACTCTTTCTCATGTCTGTACTGGTAGGCCCTACTTCTATCTTTACACTCTTTCTTATGTCTATACTGGTAGGCCCTACTTCTATCTTTACACTCTTCCTCATGTCTGTACTGGTAGGCCCTAATTCTATCTTTACACTCTTTCTCATGTCTGTACTTACTGGTAGGCCCTAACTTTATCTTTACACTCTTTCTCATGTCTGTACTGGTAGGCCCTACTTCTATCTTTACACTCTTTCTTATGTCTGTACTGGTATTTCTTACTTCTTCTTCACACTCTTTCTTATGTCTATACTGGTAGGCCCTACTTCTATCTTTACACTCTTTCTTATGTCTATACTGGTAGGCCCTACTTCTATCTTTACACTCTTTCTTATGTCTATACTGGTAGGCCCTACTTCTATCTTTACACTCTTTCTTATGTCTGTGCTGGTAGGCCCTAACTGTTTCTTCATCTTCTTATGTCTGCACTGGTAGGCCCTGACTGTTTCTTTACACTCTTTCTTATGTCTGTACTGGTGAGGCCCTACTGTTTCTTTACACTCTTTCTTATGTCTGTACTGGTAGGCCCTAACTGTATCTTTACACTCTTTCTTATGTCTATACTTTGCTACTTCTATCTTTTCTTTCTTATGTCTCTACTGGTAGGCCCTACTTCTATCTTTACACTCTTTCTTATGTCTGTACTGGTAGGCCCTAACTGTTTCTTTACCTCTTTCTTATGTCTGTACTGGTAGGCCCTAACTGTTTGTTTACACTCTTTCTTATGTCTGTACTGGTAGGCCCTACTTCTATCTTTACACTCTTTCCTGTGATTCTACTGGTAGGCCCTAACTGTTTCTTTACCTCTTCTTTCTTATGTCTGTACTGGTAGGCCCTAACTTCTATCTTTACACTCTTTCTTATGTCACTACTGGTAGGCCCTAACTGTTTCTTTACACTCTTTCTCATGTCTGTACTGATAGGCTCCACTTCTATCTTTACACTCTTTCTCATGTCTGTACTGATAGGCTCCCCTTCTATCTTTGCACTCTTTCTCATGTCTGTACTGATAGGCTCCACTTCTATCCTTGCACTCTTTCTCATGCCTCTACTGGTAGGTTGCACTTCTATCTTTGCACTCTTTCTCATGTCTGTACTGGAAGGTCCCCTTCTATCTTTACACTCTTTCTCATGTCTGTACTGGTAGGTTCACTTCTATCTTTGCACTCTTTCTCATGTCTGTACTGGTAGCCCTAACTATTTTTTTGCACTCTTTCTCATGTCTGTACTGGTAGGTCCAACTTCTATCTTTACACTCTTTCTTATGTCTGTACTGGTAGGTTCCCTTCTATCTTTACACTCTTTCTCATGCCTGTACTGGTAGGTTCCACTTCTATCTTTACACTCTTTCTCATGTGTGTACTGGTAGGTTCCACTTCTATCGTTACACTCTTTCTCATGTCTGTACTGGTAGGCCCTAACTGTTTATTTACACTCTTTATCATGTCTGTAATGGTAGGCCCTAACTGTTTCTTTACAGTCTTTCTCATGTCTGTACTGGTAGGCCCTAACTGTTTCTTTACACTCTTTCTCATGTGTGTACTGTTAGGCCCTAATTTTTCGTTACACTCTTTCTCATGTCTGTACTGGTAGACCCTAACTGTTTCTTTACACTCTTTCTCATGTCTGTACTGGTAGGCCCTAACTGTTTCTTTACACTCTTTCTTATGTCTGTACTGGTAGGCTAACTGTTTCTTTACACTCTTTCTTATGTCTGTACTGGTAGGCCCTAGTTCTATCTTTACACTCTTTCTGATGTCTATACTGGTAGGCCCTACTTCTTTCTTTACACTCTTTCTTATGTCTGTACTGGTAGGCCCTACTTCTATCTTTACACTTTTCTTGTGTCTATACTGGTAGGCCCTAACTGTTTCTTTACCTCTTTCTCATGTCTGTACTGGTAGGCCCTACTTCTATCTTTACACTCTTTCTTATGTCTCTACTGGTAGGCCCTAACTGTTTCTTTACACTCTTTCTCATGTCTGTACTGGTAGACCCACTTCTATCTTTACACTCTTTCTCATGTTTCTTAGGCTCCACTTCTATCTTTGCACTCTTTCTCATTTCTGTACTGATAGGCTCCTTCTATCTTTGCACTCTTTCTCATGTAACTGTACTACCTCTTTCTCATGTCTGTACTGGTAGGCCCTAACTGTTTCTTTACACTCTTTCTCATGTCTGTACTGGTAGGCCCTAACTGTTAAGGCCCTCATGTGTGTACTGGTAGGTTTATCTTTACACTCTTTCTCATGTCTGTACTGGTAGACCCTAACTGTTTCTTTACACTCTTTCTCATGTCTGTACTGGTAGGCCCTAACTTTCATTACACTCTTTCTCATGTCTGTACTGGTAGACCCTAACTGTTTCTTTACACTCTTTCTCATGTCTGTACTGGTAAGCCCCTACTGTTTTGTTAGGCCCCTCTTTTCTATCTGTACTTAGGCCTAACTGTTTCTTTACACTCTATCTCATGTCTGTACTGGTAGGCCCTAACTTTGTTTTCTTTACACTCTTTCTCATGTCTGTACTGGTAAACCCTACTTCTATCTTTCTCTTTCTCATGTCTGTACTGGTAGGCCCTAACTGTCTTCTTTACACTCTTTCTCATGTCTGTACTGGTAGGCTCTAACTGTTTTCTTTACCTCTTTCTCATGTCTGTACTGGTAGGCCCTCTTTATCTTTACACTCTTTTTATGTCTATACTGGTAGGCCTAACTGTTTCTTTACCTCTTCCTCATGTCTGTACTGGTAGGCCCTAATTCTATCTTTACACTCTTTCTTATGTCTGTACTGGTAGGCCCTACTTCTATCTTTACACTCTTTCTCATGTCTGTACTGGTAGGCCCTAACTGTTTTCTTTACACTCTTTCTCATGTCTGTACTGGTAGGCCCTACTTCTATCTTTACACTCTTTCTTATGTCTATACTGGTAGGCCCTACTTCTATCTTTACACTCTTTCTCATGTCTGTACTGGTATGCCCTAACTTCTGTATCTTTACACTCTTTCTTATGTCTGTACTGGTAGGCCCTACTTCTATCTTTACACTCTTTCTTATGTCTGTACTGGTGGGCCCTAACTGTTTCTTTACACTCTTTCTCATGTCTGTACTGGTAGGCCCTAACTTTTTCTTTACACTCTTTCTCATGTCTGTACTGGTAGGCCCTACTTTTCTTTACACTCTTTCTTATGTCTGTACTGGTAGGTCCTAACTGTATCTTTACACTCTTTCTTATGTCTGTACTGGTAGGCCCTACTTCTATCTTTACACTCTTTCTCATGTCTGTACTGGTAGGCCCTACTTCTATCTTTGCACTCTATCTCATGTCTGTACTGGTAGGCCCTACTTCTATCTTTACACTCTTTCTTATATCTGTCTGGTAGCCCCTACTTCTATCTTTACACTCTTTCTCATGTCTCTACCGGTAGGCCCTACTTCTATCTTTACACTCTTTCTTATGTCTGTACTGGTAGGCCCTAACTTTTCTTTACACTCTTTCTTATGTCTGTACTGGTAGGCCCTAACTATTTCTTTGCACCCTCATGTCTCTACTGGTAGGCCCTAACTGTTTCTTTACACTCTTTCTTATGTCTGTACTGGTAGGCCCTACTTCTATCTTTACACTCTTTCTTATGTCTATGCTGGTAGGCCCTAACTGTTTCTTTACACTTCCTCATGTCTGTGCTGGTAGGCCCTAACTGTTTCTTTACACTCTCTCATGTCTTGTGCCCTGCTTCTATCTACACTCTTTCTTATGTCTATACTGGTAGGCCCTACTTCTAGCCTCTTCCTCATGTCTGTACTGGTAGGCCCTAACTTTATCTTTACACTCTTTCTCATGTCTGTACTGGTAGGCCCTACTTCTATCTTTACACTCTTTCTTATGTCTCTACTGGTAGGCCCTACTTCTATCTTTACACTCTTCCTCATGTCTGTACTGGTAGGCCTTACATTCTATCTTTACTCTCTTTCTCATGTCTGTACTGGTAGGCCCTACTTCTATCTTTACACTCTCTTTCTCATGTCTGTACTGGTAGGCCCTACTTCTATCTTTACACTCTTTCTTATGTCTTTACTGGTAGGCCCCTACTTCTATCTTTACACTCTTTCTTAAACCACTTCTTTCTTTACACTCTTTCTTATGTCTATACTGGTAGGCCCTGACTGTTTCTTTACACTCTTTCTTATGTCTATACTGGTAGGCCCTAACTGTTTCTTTACACTCTTTCTTATGTCTGTCTGGTAAGGCCCTAACTGTTTCTTTACACTCTTTCTTATGTCTATACTGGTAGGCCCTGACTGTTTCTTTACACTCTTTCTTATGTCTATACTGGTAGGCCCTACTTTTTTCTTTACACTCTTTCTTATGTCTGTGCTGGTAGACCCTAACTGTTTCTTTACACTCTTTCTTATGTCTGTACTGGTAGGCCCTAACTGTTTGTTTACACTCTTTCTTATGTCTGTACAGGTAGGCCCTACTTCTATCTTTACACTCTTTCTTTCTGTACTTCCTACTATTTCTTTACCTCTATCTCATGTCTGTACTGGTAGGCCTAACTGTTTCTTTACACTCTTTCTTATGTCTGTAATGGTAGGCCCTACTTCTATCTTTACACTGGTAGGCCCTAACTGTTTCTTTACACTCTTTCTTATGTCTTACTGGTAGGCCCTAACTGTTTCTTTACCTCTTTCTCATGTCTGTACTGGTAGGCCCCTGTTTCTTTACACTCTTTCTTATGTCTGTACTGGTAGGCCCTAACTGTTTCTTTACACTCTTTCTCATGTCTGTACTGGTAGGCCCTAACTTCTTCTTTACACTCTTTCTCATGTCTGTACTGATAGGCTCCACTTCTATCTTTACACTCTTTCTCATGTCTGTACTGATAGGCTCCACTTCTATCTTTGCACTCTTTCTCATGTCTGTACTGGTAGGCTCCACTTCTATCTTTGCACTCTTTCTCATGTCTGTACTGGTAGGTCCCACTTTCTATCTTTACCTCTTTCTCATGTCTGTACTGGTAGGTCCCACTTCTATCTTTACACTCTTTCTCATGTCTGTACTGGTAGGTTCCTACTTCTATCTTTACACTCTTTCTTATGTCTGTACTGGTAGGTCCTAACTGTTTCTTTACACTCTTTCTCATGTCTGTACTGGTAGGTTCCCTACTTCTATCTTTACACTCTTTCTCATGTCTGTACTGGTAGGTTCCACTTCTATGTTTACCTCTTTCTCATGTCTGTACTGGTAGGTTCCACTTCTATCTTTACACTCTTTCTTATGTCTGTACTGGTAGGTTCCACTTCTATCTTTACACTCTTTCTCATGTCTGTACTGGTAGGCCCTAACTGTTTCTTTACAGTCTTTCTCATGTCTGTACTGGTAGGCCCTAACTGTTTCTTTACACTCTTTCTCATGTCTGTACTGGTAGGCCCTAACTTTTTCTTTGCACTCTTTCTCATGTCTGTACTGGTAGGCCCTCATTTTTTCTTTACACTCTTTCTTATGTTTGTACTGGTAGGCCCTAACTGTTTCTTTGCACTCTTTCTTATGTCTGTACTGGTAGGCCCTAACTGTTTCTTTACACTCTTTCTTATGTCTGTACTGGTAGGCCCTAACTGTTTCTTTACTCTTTCTCATGTCTGTACTGGTAAGCCCTACTTTATCTTTACACTCTTTCTTATGTCTGTACTGGTAAACCCCTACTTCTATCTTTACACTCTTCCCTCATGTCTGTACTGGTAGGCCCTACTTTTCTTTACACTCTTTCTCATGTCTGTACTGGTAGGCCCTACTTCTATCTTTACACTCTTTCTCATGTCTGTACTGGTAGGCCCTACTTTATCTTTACACTCTTCCTCATGTCTGTACTGGTAGGCCCTAACTGTTTATTTACACTCTTTCTCATGTCTGTACTGGTAGGCCCCTACTTCTATCTTTACACTCTTTCTTATGTCTGTACTGGTAGGCCCTAACTGTTATCTTTACACTCTTTCTTATGTCTGTACTGGTAGGCCTTACTTCTATCTTTACACTCTTTCTTATGTCTGTACTGGTAGGCCCTACTTCTATCTTTACACTCTTTCTTATGTCTGTACTGGTAGACCCTACTTCTATCTTTACACTCTTTCTCATGTCTGTACTGGTAGGCCCTACTTCTATCTTTACACTCTATCTCATGTCTGTGCTGGTAGGCCCTAACTATCTTTGCACTTTTCTCATGTCTCTACTGGTAGGCCCTAACTTTTCTTTACACTTTTCTTATGTCTGTACGTGTAGGCCCTAACTCTTTCTTTGCACTCTTTCTGATGTCTGTACTGGTAGCCCCCTAAGTATTTCTTTACACTTTTCTTATGTCTGTACTGGTAGGCCCTAACTTTTCTTTACTCTTTCTTATGTCTGTACTGGTAGGCCCTACTTCTATCTTTACACTCTTTCTTATGTCTGTATACTGGTTTAGGCCCTACTGGTAGGCCTACTTCTATCTTTACACTCTTCCTCATGTCTGTACTGGTAGGCCCTAACTGTTTCTTTACTCTTTCTCATGTCTGTACTGGTAGGCCCTACTTCTATCTTTACACTCTTTCTTATGTCTATACTGGTAGGCCCTACTTCTATCTTTACACTCTTCCTCATGTCTGTACTGGTAGGCCCTAATTCTATCTTTACACTCTTTCTCATGTCTGTACTGGTAGGCCCTACTTCTATCTTTACACTCTTTCTCATGTCTGTACTGGTAGGCCTACTTCTATCTTTACACTCTTTCTTATGTCTGTACTGGTAGGCCTTACTTCTATCTTTTGCACTCTTTCTTATGTCTATACTGGTAGGCCCTACTTCTATCTTTACACTCTTTCTTATGTCTATACTGGTAGGCCCTACTTCTATCTTTACACTCTTTCTCATGTCTATACTGGTAGGCCCTACTTCTATCTTTACACTCTTTCTTATGTCTGTGCTGGTAGGCCCTAACTGTTTCTTTACACTCTTTCTTATGTCTGCACTGGTAGGCCCTGACTGTTTCTTTACACTCTTTCTTATGTCTGTACTGGTAGGCCCTAACTGTTTCTTTACACTCTTTCTTATGTCTGTACTGGTAGGCCCTAACTGTATCTTTACACTCTTTCTTATGTCTCTACTGGTAGGCCCTACTTCTATCTTTACCTCTTTCTTATGTCTATACTGGTAGGCCCTACTTCTATCTTTACACTCTTTCTTATGTCTGTACTGGTAGGCCTAACTGTTTCTTTACACTCTTTCTTATGTCTGTAGTGGTAGGCCCTAACTGTTTGTTTACACTCTTTCTTATGTCTGTACTGGTAGGCCCTACTTCTATCTTTACACTCTTTCTGATGTCTATACTGGTAGGCCCTAACTGTTTCTTTACACTATTTCTTATGTCTGTACTGGTAGACCCTACTTCTATCTTTACACTCTTTCTTGTGTCTATACTGGTAGGCCTAACTGTTTCTTTACACTCTTTCTCATGTCTGTACTGGTAGGCCCTAACTTCTATCTTTACACTCTTTCTTATGTCTGTACTGGTAGGCCCTAACTGTTTCTTTACACTCTTTCTCATGTCTGTACTGATAGGCTCCCACTTCTATCTTTACACTCTTTCTCATGTCTGTACTGATTTTCTATCTTTGCACTCTTTCTCATGTCTGTCTGATAGGCTCCACTTCTATCTTTGCACTCTTTCTCATGCCTGTACTGGTAGGTTGCACTTCTATCTTTGCACTCTTTCTCATGTCTGTACTGGAAAGGTCCACTTTATCTTTACACTCTTTCTCATGTCTGTACTGGTAGGTTCACTTCTATCTTTGCACTCTTTCTCATGTCTGTACTGGTAGCCCTAACTATTTTTTTTGCACTCTTTCTCATGTCTGTACTGGTAGGTCAACTTCTATCTTTACACTCTTTCTCATGTCTGTACTGGTAGGTTCCCTTCTATCTTTACACTCTTTCTCATGCCTGTACTGGTAGGTTCTTCTATCTTTACACTCTTTCTCATGTGTGTACTGGTAGGTTCCACTTCTATCTTTACACTCTTTCTCATGTCTGTACTGGTAGGCCCTAACTGTTTATTTACACTCTTTATCATGTCTGTAATGGTAGGCCCCTAACTGTTTCTTTACAGTCTTTCTCATGTCTGTACTGGTAGGCCCTAACTGTTTCTTTACATTCTTTCTCATGTGTGTACTGTTAGGCCCTAATTTTCTTTACACTCTTTCTCATGTCTGTACTGGTAGACCCTAACTGTTTCTTTACACTCTTTCTCATGTCTGTACTGGTAGGCCCTAACTGTTTCTTTACACTCTTTTCATGTCTGTACTGGTAGGCCCTAACTGTTTCTTTACACTCTTTCTCATGTCTGTACTGGTAGGCCTAACTGTTTCTTTACAGTCTTTCTCATGTCTGTACCGGTAGGCCCTACTTCTATCTTTACACTCTTTCTCATGTCTGTACTGGTAGGCCCTAACTATTTCTTTACACTCTATCTCATGTCTGTACTGGTAGGCCCTAACTGTTTCTTTACTCTTTCTCATGTCTGTACTGGTAAGCCCTACTTCTATCTTTACACTCTTTCTGATGTCTGTACTGGTAAGCCCTAACTTTCTTTGCACTCTTTCTTATGTCTGTACTGGTAGGCCCTAACTGTTTCTTTACACTCTTTCTTATGTCTGTACTGGTAGGCCCTAACTGTTTCTTTACACTCTTTCTTATGTCTGTACTGGTAGGCCCTAACTTTTTCTTTACACTCTTTCTCATGTCTGTACTGGTAAGCCCTACATCTATCTTTACACTCTTTCTTATCTCTGTACTGGTAGGCCCTACTTCTATCTTTACACTCTTCCTCATGTCTGTACTGGTAGGCCCTACTTCTATTTTTACACTCTTTCTCATGTCTGTACTGGTAAGCCCTACTTCTATCTTTACACTCTTCCTCATGTGTGTACTGGTAGGCCTTAACTGTTTCTTTACACTATTTTTCATGTCTGTATAGGCCCTCATTTACACTCTTTCTCATGTCTGTACTGGTAGGCCCTACTTCTATCTGTACACTCTTTCTTATGTCTGTACTGGTAGGCCCTAACTGTTTCTTTACTCTTTCTCATGCCTGTACTGGTAGGCCCTACTTCTATCTTTACCTCTTTCTCATGTCTGTACTGGTAGGCCCCACTTCTATCTTTTCACTCTTTCTCATGTCTGTTAGGCCCTACTTCTATCTTTACACTCTTTCTTATGTCTGTACTGGTAGGCCCTACTTCTATCTTGCTCTTTCTCATGTCTGTACTGGTTGACCCTACGTCTATCTTTACACTCTATCTCATGTCTGTACTGGTAGGCCTAACTATTTCTTTACACTCTTCACATTATGTCTGTACTGGTAGGCCCTAACTATTTCTTTGCACTTTTTCTCATGTCTCTACCGTTAGGCCCTACTTCTATCTTTACACTCTTTCTTATGTTTGTACTGGTAGGCCCTAACTATTTCTTTGCACTCTTTCTTATGTCTGTACTGGTAGGCCCTAACTATTTCTTTACACTCTTACTTATGTCTGTACTGGTAGGCCGTAACTGTTTCTTTACACTCTTTCTCATGTCTGTACTGGTAGGCCCTACTTCTATCTTTACACTCTTTCTTATGTCTGTACTTGTAGGCCCTAACTGTTTCTTTACACTCTTTCTCATGTCTGTACTGGTAAGCCCTAATTCTATCTTTACACTCTTTCTTATGTCTGTACTGGTAGGCCCTAACTGTTTCTTTACACTCTTTCTCATCTCTGTACTGGTAGGCCCTACTTCTATCTTTACACTCTTTCTTCTGTCTGTACTGGTAGGCCCTAATTCTATCTTTACACTCTTCCTTATGTCTGTACTGGTAGGCCCTAATTCTATCTTTACACTCTTTCTCATGTCTGTACTGGTAGGCCCTACTTCTATCTTTACACTCTTTCTTATGTCTGTACTGGTAGGCCCTACTTCTATCTTTACACACTTTCTTATGTCTATACAGGTAGGCCCTACTTCTATCTTCACACTCTTTCTTATGTCTATACTGGTAGGCCCTACTTCTATCTTTACACTCTTTCTGATGTCTGTACTGGTAGGCCCTAACTGTTTCTTTACACTCTTTCTTATGTCTGTACTGGTAGGCCCTAACTGTTTCTTTACACTCTTTCTTATGTCTGTACTGTTAGGCCCTAACTGTTTCTTTACACTCTTTCTTATGTCTGTACTGGTAGGCCCTAACTGTATCTTTACACTCTTTCTTATGTCTATACTGGTAGGCCCTACTTCTATCTTTACACTCTTTCTTATGTCTATACTGATAGGCCCTACTTCTATCTTTACACTCTTTCTTATGTCTGTACTGGTAGGCCCTAACTGTTTCTTTACATTTCTTTGTTTTCACTCTTTCTCATGTTTGTACTGGTAGGCCCTATTTATCTTTACCTCTTTCTTATGTCTCTACTTGTAGGCCCTAACTGTTCTTTACACTCTTTCTCATGTCTGTACTGGTAGGCCATAACTATTTCTTTGCACTCCTACTCATGTCTGCTGGTAGGCCCTATGTTTCGTTACACTCTTTCTCATGCCTGTATTGGTAGGCCTAACTGTTCTTTACACTCTTTCTCATGTCTGCTGGTAGGCCCTAACTGTTTCTTTACTCTTGCTCATGTCTGTACTGGTAGGCCTAACTATTTCTTTACACTCTTTCTCATGTCTGTACTAGATGAGGCTGGCTGTTTCTTTACACTCTTTCTCATGTCTGTACTGGTAGGCCGAACTGTTTCTTTACACTCTTTCTCATGTCTGTGCTGGTAGGCCCTAACTGTTTCTTTACACTCTTTCTTATGTCTGTGTACTGGTGACCCTGAACTGTTCTTTACACTCTTTCTTATGTCTCTACTGGTAGGCCCTACTTCTCTCTTTACATTCTTTCTTGTGTCTATACTGGTAGGCCCTAACTTTATTTCTTCCTCTTTCTCATGTCTATGCTAGTGACCCTACCCTATCTTTACCCTCTTTCTCATGTCTGTACTGGTAGGCCCTACTTCTACTCTTTACACTCTTTTCTCCTGTCTATACTGGTAGGCCTAACTGTTTCTTTACACTCTTTCTCATGTCTGTGCTGGTAGGCCCTATTTCTATCTTTACACTCTTTCCATGTCTATACTGGTAGGCCCTAACTTCTATCTTTACACTCTTTCTTATGTCTGTACTGGTAGGCCCTAACTGTTTTCTTTACACTCTTTCTCATGTCAGTACTGGTAGACCCGGAACTGTTTCTTTACACTCTTTCTCATGTCTGTACTGGTAGGCCCTACTATTATCTTTGCACTCTTTCTCATGTCTGTACTGGTAGGCCCTACTATTTCTTTACACTCTTTCTCATGTCTGTACTGGTAGGCCCTAACTATTTCTTTGCACTCTTTCTCATGTCTGTACTGGTAGGCCCTACTTCTCTCTTTACCTCTTTCTCATGCCTGTACTGGTAGACCCTGCTTCTATCTTTGCACTCTTTCTCATGTCTGTACTGGTAGGCCCTATTTCTATCTTTACACTCTTTCTCATGTCTGTACTGGTAGGCCCCTAACTGTTATCTTTACACTCTTTCTCATGTCTGTACTGGTAGGCCTTAACTGTTTCTTTACACTCTTTCTCATGTCTGTACTGGTAGGCCCTAACTGTTTATTTACACCCTTTCTCATGTCTTTACTGGTAGGCCCTACTTCTATCTTTACACTCTTTCTCATATCTGTACTGGTAGGCCCTAACTGTTTCTTTACACTCTTTCTCATGTCTGTACTGGTAGGCCCTACTTCTATCTTTACACTCTTTCTTATGTCTGTACTGGTAGGCCCTACTTCTATCTTTACACTCTTTCTTATGTCTGTACTGGTAGGCCCTACTTCTATCTTTACACTCTTTCTCATGTCTGTACTGGTAGACCCTACTTCTATATTTACACTCTTTCTTATGTCTGTACTGGTAGGCCCTACTTCTATCTTTACACTCTTTCTCATGTCTGTACTGGTAGGCCCTACTTCTATCTTTACACTCTTTCTCATGTCTGTACTGGTAGGCCCGACTTATCTTTACACTCTTTCTCATGTCTGTACTGGTAGGCCCTACTTCTATATTTACATTCTTTCTTATGTCTGTACTGGTAGGTCCTACTTCTATATTTACATTCTTTCTTATCTCTGTACTGGTAAAACCTACTTCTATCTTTACACTCTTTCTCATGTCTGTACTGGTAGGCCCTAACTATTTCTTTGCACTCTCTTTCTCATGTCTCTACTGGTAGGCCCTAACTATTTCAGCACTCTTCTCATGTCTCTACTGGTAGCCCTACTTCTATCTTTACACTCTTTCTTATGTCTGTACTGGTAGGCCCTACATCTATCTTTACACTCTTTCTCATGTCTGTACTGGTAGGCCCTACTTCTATCTTTACACTCTTTCTCATATCTGTACTGGTAGGCCCTAACTATTTCTTTTGCACTTTTTCTCATGTCTGTACCGGTAGGCCCTACTTCTATCTTTACACTCTTTCTCATATCTGTACAGGTAGGCCCCTACTTCTATCTTCAAACTCTTTCTCATGTCTGTACTGGTAGACCCTAACTATTTCTTTGCACTTTTTCTTATGTCTGTACTGGTAGGCCTAACTATTTCTTTACACTCTTTCTTATGTCTGTACTGGTAGGCCCTACTTCTATCTTTACACTCTTTCTTATGTCTATACTGGTAGGCCCTAACTGTTCCTTTCTCTTTCTTATGTCTGTACTAGGCCTATTTTATCTTTACTCTTTTTTATGTCTGTAGGCCTAACTGTTTCTTTACCTCTTTCTCATGTCTTACTGGTAGGCCCTACTTTTTTACCTCTTTCTTATGTCTATACTGGTAGGCCCTAACTGCTCTTTTACACTCTTTCTCATGTCTGTACTGGTAGGCCCTAACTTTTTCTTTACACTCTTTCTCATGTCTGTACTGGCAGGCCCTACTTCTATTTTTACACTCTTTCTGATGTCTGTTCTGGTGACCCTACTTCCTATCTTTCTATCTTTACACACTCTTTCTCATGTCTGTACTGGTAGGCCCTACTTCCTCTTTCTCATCTTTACACTATTTCTTTTCTTTCTGATGTCTTTACTGGTAGGCCCTAACTGTTTCTTTACACTCTTTCTCATGTCTGTACTCATTCTGCACATCTTTCTCATGTCTATACTGGTAGGCCCTAACTGTTTCTTTTTACACTCTTTCTCATGTCTGTACTGGTAGGCCCTAACTATTTCTTTACACTCTTTCTCATGTCTGTACTGGTAGGCCCTAACTATTTCTTTACACTCTTTCTCATGTCTGTACTGGTAGGCCCTAACTATTTCCTTTACACTCTTTTCATGTCTGTAGTGGTGTTTCTGTTGTACTGGTACACTCTTCTCATGTCTGTACTGGCTCGTGACCCTAACTATTTCTTTGCACTCTTTTCATGTCTGTACTGGTAGGCCCTAACTTTCTCACTCTGTCTCATTCTGTACTGGTAGGCCTTACTATTTCTTTACACTCTTTCTCATGTCTGTGTGGTAGGCCTTGACTGTTTCTTTACACTTTTTCATGTCTGTAGTGGCAGGCCTAACTGTTTCTTTACGCTCTTTTCATGTCTGTACTGTGACCATTTCTATCTTTACACTCTTTCCTATGTCTGTACTGTTAGACCCTAACTATTTCTTTGCACTCTTTCTCATGTCTGTACAGGTAGGCCTGAACTCTTTCTTTACACTCTTTGTCATGCCTGCTGGTAGGCCCTACTTCTATCTTTGCACTCTTTCTCATGTCTGTACTGGTAGGCCCTATTTCTATCTTTGAACTCTTTCTCATGTCTGTACTGTTAGGCCCTAACTGTTTCTTTACACTTTTCTCATGTCTGTACTGGTAGGCCCTATTTCTATCTTTGCACTCTTTCTCATGTCTGTACAGGTAGGCTCCTATTTCTATCTTTACACTCTTTCTCAAGTCTGTACTGGTAGGCCCTACTTCTATCTTTGCACTCTTTCTCATGTCTGTACTGGTAGGCCCTACTTCTATCTTTGAACTCTTTCTCATGTCTGTACTGGTGGGGCCATAACTGTTTTATTTTGCACTCTTTCTCATGTCTGTACTGGTAGGCCCCTACTTCTATCTTTACACTCTTTCTCATGCCTGTACTGGTAGACCCTATTCTATCTTTGCACTCTTTCTCAACTGGTAGGCCCTATTTTTCTTTACACCCTTTCTCATAATGTCTGATAATTTCTTTCTATCTTTACTCTTTCTATGTCTGTACTGGTAGACCCTAACCCTATTTCTTTTCTATATTTCTCATGTCTAACCATAAGTAGGCCCGAACTTGTTTCTTTATCTTTCTCATGTCTGTACTGGTAGGCCCTGCTGTTTCTTTACTCTTTGTATGTCTGTACTGGTAGGCTGACTCATTTGTTACACTCTTTCTGTATCTACTGGTATTCATTCTATCTTTACATTCTTTCTTGTGTCTATACTGGTAGGCCCTAACTGTTTCTTTACACTCTTTCTCATGTCTGTACTGGTAGGCCCTAACTGTTTCTTTACACTCTTTCTTATGTCTGTACTGGTAGGCCCTACTTCTATCTTTACACTCTTTCTCGTATCTGTACTGGTAGACCCTAACTCTTTCTTTACACTCTTTCTCATGTCTGTATTGGTAGGCCCTAACTCTTTCTTTACACTCTTTCTCATGTCTGTACAGGTAGACCCTAACTATTTCTTTACACTCTTTCTCATGTCTGTATTGGTAGGCCCTAACTCTTTCTTTACACTCTTTCTCATGTCTGTATTGGTAGGCCCTAACTCTTTCTTTACACTCTTTCTCATGTCTGTATTGGTAGGCCCTAACTCTTTCTTTACACTCTTTCTCATGTCTGTACTGGTAGGTCCTATTTCTATCTTTACACTCTTTCCTATGTCTGTACTGGCAGGCCCTAACTATTTCTTTACACTCTTTCTCATGTCTGTAGTAGTAGGCCCTAGCTTTTTTGTTTACACTCTTTCTTATGTCTGTACTGGTAGTCCCTGACTGTTTCTTTACACTCTTTCTCATGTCTGTACTGGTAGGCCCTAACTATTTCTTTACACTCTTTCTCATGTCTGTACTGGTAGGCCCTAACTATTTCTTTACACTCTTTCTCATGTCTGTACTTGTAGGCCCTACTTCTATCTTTACACTCTGTCTCATGTCTGTAGTGGTAGACCCTAACTGTTTCTTTACACTCTTTCTCATGTCTGTACTGGTAGGCCCTACTTCTATCTTTACACTCTTTCTCATGTCTGTACTGGTAGGCCCTAACTGTTTCTTTACACTCTTTCTCATGTCTGTACTGGTAGGCCCTACTTCTATCTTTGCACTCTTTCTCATGTCTGTACTGGTAGGCCCTATTTCTATCTTTACACTCTTTCTCATAACTGTACTGGTAGGCCTTAACTGTTTCTTTACACTCTTTCTCATGTCTGTACTGGTAGGCCCTAACTGTTTATTTACACTCTTTCTCATGTCTTTACTGGTAGGCCCTACTTCTATCTTTACACTCTTTCTCATATCTGTACTGCTAGGCCCTAACTGTTTCTTTACACTCTTTCTCATGTCTGTACTGGTAGGCCCTACTTCTATCTTTACACTCTTTCTTATGTCTGTACTGGTAGGCCCTACTTCTATCTTTACACTCTTTCTTATGTCTGTACTGGTAGGCCCTACTTCTATCTTTACACTCTTTCTCATGTCTATACTGGTAGGCCCTACTTCTATATTTACACTCTTTCTTATGTCTGTACTGGTAGGCCCTACTTCTATCTTTACACTCTTTCTCATGTCTGTACTGGTAGGCCCTAACTATTTCTTTGCACTCTTTCTCATGTCTCTACTGGTAGGCCCTAACTATTTCTTTGCACTCTTTCTCATGTCTCTACTGGTAGGCCCTACATCTATCTTTACACTCTTTCTCATGTCTGTACTGGTAGGCCCTACTTCTATCTTTACACTCTTTCTCATATCTGTACTGGTAGGCCCTAACTATTTCTTTGCACTCTTTCTCATGTCTCTACTGGTAGGCCCTACTTCTATCTTTACACTCTTTCTCATGTCTGTACTGGTAGGCCCTACTTCTATCTTTACAGTCTTTCTCATGTCTGTACTGGTAGGCCGTACTTCTATCTTTACAGTCTTTCTCATGTCTGTACTGGTAGGCCCTACTTCTATATTTACATTCTTTCTTATGTCTGTACTGGTAGGTCCTACTTCTATATTTACATTCTTTCTTATGTCTGTACTGGTAGACCCTACTTCTATCTTTACACTCTTTCTCATGTCTGTACTGGTAGGCCCTAACTATTTCTTTGCACTCTTTCTCATGTCTCTACTGGTAGGCCCTAACTATTTCTTTGCACTCTTTCTCATGTCTCTACTGGTAGGCCCTACTTCTATCTTTACACTCTTTCTTATGTCTGTACTGGTAGGCCCTACATCTATCTTTACACTCTTTCTCATGTCTGTACTGGTAGGCCCTACT
>JAXRKP010002344.1:0-17500 GCA_037039925.1 Doris montereyensis
AATAATAATAACATTCGATTACAAATTGGTGTGCATATAGGCTATTTTAAATGGTTCGTATTACCTCTAATTGAAACTACAACTGTGTGCCTAATCTGTGAAATATCCTCGTCCAAGATCAGACTCAATTTTTGTGATTGACAAAATGTACATATTATATAAATAATAATATAGAGCCGCTGATAAGGGACCCCATTGTCCATGGTAACACTGCCGACCTCTCAACCATCGGAGAAGGACCATAGAAAGGAGGTCCCATGTACACATCATAACACTATGAGACTTTTAAAGATCCCTCTGGGTGTTTGCAGTCGGGGAAAATTTAGAATTGAAAGTCCCGAAATCACCTGTTGGGGATGTCGGTAAATCAAATCAAATTTAAAAAATCTGCTGATGATGATGGAGATGGTATTGATGTTTATAGCTGTGCAGTTTTTGAATATAGTATAATAATAATGTTGATTCTTTGAGGCGGGGAATGGGGGGGGAGAGAGATGGGTGGGTCAACATTAGTACCAAAATTGATATCCTGAATCAACTTTTGTACATTTTTCAGGGGGAAGAAGAACACGCTTCAATACACGAAAAGTAGATTTAAAAAAGCGAAACGGAAGTCGACGAGGGCGATAACGACAGCGACAGGGGCATATTTAAATTTCAGAGGAGATATCTTAATTACGTAAGTACGTATATAAACGCTTCAATGCTTCATATGAAACTTAGTGTCAACTGCATTTGAAACTACGAAAGGATGATATACGTACTTATTGTCAACGCAATACATCTTTTACCATGAAAGATGCCATATAATATGTACTATACAAAAGTATAACAGTCCACAAGTGATGAAGCATGGCATTTTCTGTAACAATATGTAACATTGTTCAAATTTCAGTGCGAGGCTTTTTATTATAAAGATAAATATGACTTTATATTCTGCATCCCCGTAAGTAGGCTCTGGGTATATACAATCAAGTGAGAAAAGCAGAGAAATTCTTTTCTGAGAATACTAAGAGTACATCACAGCAATGCATTTATTTTCAAAATGTTCAAGTTATTTCCATTTACATTTTGTTTTGGTCCTGACATTTCAGATGTCTCATACAAACATACATACTTCAGGTGATTTTTAAAAATTTCAATTTCCGTAACCACATGAATCAAATTGTGACCTATATTGGACTTTCGGAACGAAGAAAAAGCGACTTTAAGGAGGGCCCCGATCTCATCATATCCTATTCCAGTGATCGTCAAAATGTGTCTTATTAAACACATTGCCATCACGAACGTTAATAAACAGAAGGAAAAAAAAAAATGAAATTGATGTATAACCAATCTGTCGTATATAGTTCAATTTCACAGTTATTAGGTCAGTGATAGGGTTCCACGGGTTCAGAGGGACAGTGGTTCAAATTTTATTTCTCGATGTGACGCTCAACAACATGATTTAATAATAGTGAATGGTGCCCTGACGTGGAAAAGAAGCAAAAACGTGAACAAAGGAAGAGAATCAGTTATTTTTACAACAAATCCCAACTTGCTCAACACCAAAGGGATGACGGTTGTAATAACAATGATTGAACGATGAGCCTTCTTTTTTCTATTCTGTCGAAACTGATGATCATTACAATAGGGCATGCTGAGATAATGCTTAAGATGATGAACACAACCTATGATGATTACAATACGACATGCTGAGATAATGCTTACGATGATGAAACAACAACCTATGCTGAGATGCTTAAGATGATGAACACAATAGATGATTACAATAGGACATGCTGAGATAATGCTTACGATGATGATGATGATTACAATACAACCTAATGATGATTACAATACGACATGCTGAGATAATGCTTACGATGTTGAACACAACCTGATGATGATTGCAATACGACATGCTGAGATAATGCTTACGATGATGAATACAACTTGATGATCATTACAACTTGATGATGATTACAAAAGGACATGCTGAGATAATGCTGAAGAAGATGAACACAACCTGATGATGATTACATTAGGGCATATTGAGATAATGCTTAAAAAGATGAACACAACCTGATGATGATTGATGATTACAACTTGATGATGGTTATAAGAGGACATGCTGAGATAATGCTTAACAAGATGAACACAAACTGATGATGATTACAATAGGGCATGCTGTGATAATGCTTAAGATGATGATTACAACCTGATAATGATCGTAACCTGGTGATAATTACAACATGATGATGATTACAAAAGGAAATGCTGAAATAATGCTTAAGATGATGATCAGATCCTGATGATGATCACAACCTTATGACATAATGATTTAAACCTGATTATGAGTACAAGAGGACATGTTGAGATAATGCTTACAGATGATGATCACAACTTGATGATGATCACAACTTGATGAAAATTACAATCTGATGATGATTATATGCGGGCATGCTGCAGTAATGCTAAGAAGATGATCACAACGTGATGATAGTTTTCGAGAGGACATGCTGAGGTAATTCTGAAGATGATGATCACAACTTGATGATGATCACAGCTTGATGAAAATTATAATCTGATGATGATTACAAGAGCACAGGCTGGAGATAATGCATAGGAGATGATTACAACCTGATGATGATTGAGGATTAAAACATGATGATGGTAACAAGAGGGAATGCGAGATAATGCTTAAGAAGATGATCCTAACCTGATGATGATTATAAAGAGGGCATGCTGAGATAATGCCTAAAACGGTGATTACAACGTGACGATGATTACAAGAGGGCACACTGAGATAATGCTTAAGAAGATGATTACAACGTGATGATCGTTACAAGAGGGCATGTTCAGATAATGCACAGGAAATGATTAGAACCTGATGATGATTACAACGTGATGATGATTACAACGTGATGATGATTATAACCTGATGATGATTACAACGTGATGATGATTACAACGTGATGATGATTACAACGTGATGATGATTACAACGTGATGATGGCTAAAATAGGACGTGTCGAGATAATGCTTAAGAAGATGAACACCAGCTGATGATGGGTACAATAGGGCATGTTAAGATAATTTTTAAGAAGATGATCACAACCTAAAGATGATTACCATAGGGCATTCTGGGATAATGCTTAAGAAGATGAACACAGCCTGATGATGGTTACCATAGGACATGCTGAGATAATGCTTAAGAAGATGATCACAAGCTGATGATGATTACTATAGGACATGCTGAGATAATGCTTAAGATGATGCTTACAACCTGATGATGATTATTACGGTGGGATGAAAAAACAAATTCATGGCACCGTGTCATGATATAGAGGGTTACCCAAATGCCCATTGTTGAGAAAGCGGAGGAAGAGAACATGGCCCCAGAGGGATAGAACCGTAGGCAACAGCTACTGACGCTATGTCAAGTCGGGCAGCACAAAGAGAAGGCAGCTCTTTTTGACACAGGGGTAAAAAAAAAAACATTTCACTGTGTGCTATTCTACCGAGGTGTTAAAGTTATTTTAGGAGCACGCAACTTCCACATTATATGTTTTCGATGATGTCAGTGAATATGGTGTTACTTTAACGATGACATATTTATTACACTGTAATTAGAAATTGACTTTATTGTAATGTATAGAAGAATGGAAGTTACAATATCAATCAGTAATGATTGTAACAAGTCAGCAAAGTAAAGGTGATTACAATATTATTAATAATTGAATATAATTAGATAAATCTTAACTGAAACACACTGGGAAAGTGACAAAGAGGTAGTGACAAAAGGTAGTGACAAAGAGGTAGTAGTGACAAAGAGGTAGTGACAAAGAGGTAATGACAAAGAGGTAGTTAGTGACAAAGAGGTAGTGACAAAGAGGTAATGACAAAGAGGTAGTGACAAAGAGGTAGTGACAAAGAGGTAGTGACAAAGTAATGACAAATAGGTAATGACAAAAGGAACATCCACATGGAGAGGGTTTAATGTTGACTGAAAAAACGGAGAGGTAGTGACAAAGAGGAGCAAGATGGAGGTACTTGGTGGCCAATAGAGTGGAACTTCTCCCTGTTGATGCTGTTGATGTTGATGTGCTGATGATGAATAATACAAAGACTTGTAGTGAAATGAAGTTGTTGTAGTGATATTACAAATAGCATTAATGAAAGAGGTAGTGGATATAACGCGATTTAAAAATATAAAGATATCAATAAAATACAATACGACAACAAAGAAGGTAATTACAATTCAATGAAAATGATACTATAAAAGAACATTGTACTGACAACATCTAGGTAATGACAAAGAGGTAGTGACAAAATACCAACATCCACATGGAGAGGAGTTTTGAATTTGACATTGAAAACAAGACGGACCCACATGGCCAGTGTTGAAGACAAAAAGCCCAGATAGAGCAAGATGGAGGTCCCCACTTGGTGGCCAACAAGTTACCCCATCAAATGGAACAAGTTACCCAACTGCTGTCTTTGATGCTGTTGATGTTGATGCTGCTGATGATGAATAATATAAGAACGTCTTTGAATGACGAAATGAAGTTGTTGATAGTGACAATTACCCAACAAAGCATTAATGAAAGTCAATAGCCTGGATATAACGCGATTTAAAATATAAAGATATCAATAAAATCACCACAATACGACAACAAAAGGAAGAACAATTACAATTCAATGAATTTGTTATGATATCTACAAGTTACCCAACAATTGTACTGATCAACATCTAGACACAAGTTATATAAACTGAATGACGACAAAGAAATAGCCTGTCTTTGAATGGCAAGTTTGCTGTCTTTGAATTTCCCAGCCTGTCTTTGAATGACGACAGTTACCCAACAATCCTGTCTTTGAATGACGACAAGTTATCCTGTCTTTTGAATGACCCATCACAATAGCCTGTCTTTGAATGACAACAAGTTACCCAACAATAGCCTGTCTTTGAATGACGACAAGTTACCCAACAATAGCCTGTCTTTGAATGACGACAAGTTACCCAAGTTACCCAATAGCCTGTCTTTGAATGACGACAAGTTACCCAACAATAGCCTGTCTTTGAATGACGACAAGTTACCCAACAATAGCCTGTCTTTGAATGACGACAAGTTACCCGACAATTACCTGTCTTTGAATGACGACAAGTTACCCAACAATAGCCTGTCTTTGAATGACGACAAGTTACCCAACAATAGCCTGTCTTTGAATGACGACAAGTTACCCAACAATAGCCTGTCTTTGAATGACGACAAGTTACCCAACAATAGCCTGTCTTTGAATGACGACAAGTTACCCAACAATAGCCTGTCTTTGAATGACGACAAGTTACCCAACAATAGCCTGTCTTTGTCTTTGAATGACAACAAGTTACCCAACAATAGCCTGTCTTTGAATGACAACAAGTTACCCAACAATAGCCTGTCTTTGAATGACAACAAGTTACCCAACAATAGCCTGTCTTTGAATGACGACAAGTTACCCAACAATAGCTTGTCTTTGAATGACGACAAGTTACCCAACAATAGCCTGTCTTTGAATGACGACAAGTTACCCAACAATAGCCTGTCTTTGAATGACGACAAGTTACCCAACAATAGCCTGTCTTTGAATGACGACAAGTTACCCAACAATAGCCTGTCTTTGAATGACGACAAGTTACAACAATACGACCTGTCTTTGAATGACGACAAGTTACCCGACAATCGCATTTGTTTCGAATGACGACAAATTACCGACAAATTACCCTCAATCGCATTTGTCTGAATGACAACAGACTAACCGTTAATCGCTTATGTTTGAATGACGACAAATTATCCTCAATCGCATCTATTTGCATGACGAAAAATTTACCGGCAATTGCATCTTGTTTGAATGACGACAAAGTAAAACGGCAATTGCATCTGCTTAAATAACGACAAATGGATCGACAATCGCATGTATGTGGAACAACAAATTAACCGCAATCGCATCCGTTCGAATGACGACAAATTAAAAGTAATGGCATCTGTTTGATAGACAACAAATAATCGCCAATTGCCTCTATTTGAATGATGATACATTAACCGGCAATTGTCTCTGTTTGGAATGACGACAAATTAACCGGCAATTGCCTCTATTTGAATGACGACAAATTAACCGGCAATTGCCTCTATTTGAATGACGACAAATTAACCGGCAATTGCATCTATTTGAATGACGACAAATCAATCGGCAATTGCATCTGTTTGAATGACGAAGTGAAGAGACTAATTATGTTGAATTGTCTATGCGCTTAGTTTTAATAGATAAAAAAGACGATTCTTTTCTTAAGCAAGATTGCGTTACTGCAAAAATCATTGATGAAATAAAATACCTTTTATATGACTTAACCCATCGTTGTTGAAGGAGGAAAACTCAAACGTATTTATTTACATACTATAAATAGATTCTACTATTATAACCACTGGACAGGTAAGCACCTGAACGGGGATTAGGGGGACCCCGCCCTCCACGAGTCTCCTGCTGCCTTGCAGGCGGGTCTTGACTGACCAAAGGCTAAGGAGACCAACATTGCCAGAAAACAATATGATGCCTTGCAGGCTGGTCTGGGTGACCAAAGGCTAAGGGAGTTGATCCTAACAGAAAATAACAAGGCCTGGTGGGGGGCCTCAAGGTGGCTGCCCCACCTATTACGTAGGGTACAGGGGGCTAATACCCTGCTTATCCAAACGTTGTGTTCGGAAAAATCAGAAAGGAACCTTCAGTCGAATATCAACATGATGAATAATGAATTAATTAAAAGAGGAATGAGAGTAAATGCTCAGAAACCACATTAATGCTAGATATAGGAGGAGAGACAGCGTTGTATCCTTTAGTCCTTTTTTGTTTATCACATTTGTGGATTCAGTCACAAAGATATCCTCAAAATGAAGAAAATGAATGTAGGTATGGAAGCTCAAACCGGTATGGGTGTGGCAATGCTTTCATTTGCTGATGATTTAGCTATGCTCGAAAATCAGAAAGGTACCTTCAGTCGAATATCAACATAATGAATAATGAAGTAAATGAAAGAAGAATTAGAGTAAATGCACAGAAAACCAAAACAATGCTAGTACCTAGGGAGACTAAGGCAGAAAAGCTTAAATAGGACAGGAGAATTTAAAACAAGTTCAAAGGATTGCCTAGGAATAATGATTAACTCAGAGGGAAAACTAAAAGAAGAAATCTGTCAGAGAATCCAAAAGGCAATGATGATGTATAACAATCTAGGTGAAACCCTGACCTTTAGACAGTAGGAAATACGGTTAGTTGAGTACAAACAGCTGAAATGAAATATCTAAGAAGAGTTAAGTAGTAGGAAAACTAAAAGGGACAAAATCAGAAACACAATAATAAGAGATTAAACCAAGGCAGATGGGCATAAAACGAAGATAGTTTTACAAACATACTGACAGACCATAGAATAGCTATATCAATAGACAGGTCAAAACCAAAAAGCAGACCTCGGAGAAATTGGGAAGAAGATATATGATAGCATTTAAGCAAAGAAATATAGTTTTTACGGAAGGAAACAGAAAAATGTCAGACAGGGCAGTCTCTGAGAAGAATCATTTGGGCATCTAAACCCAAACCGGAAGATAGAATGGAAGGTGATAAAAGAAAGACAGACATATCATAATAGTAGAAGGTTGTGGTTTCTATTCTTTCCCGGTTTTAAAAACCAGAGATTCCTCACAAAATGAAAATAAAACATCATTTAAAATAGGTCAAAGTCACGTTCCATCAAGGTCAGTAGTTTATCAAGGAAATAAATGACTGGTTGAAACTTGTCAATCACCATGACCTCAATATATTGTAGGAGGTTGTTGTGGAGTTAAGGACTGAAAAGAAATAGAGATGAGGGTGGGGGGTGGGGTATCTGATTTGACTTGGTAGACGTAGTAAAGGGATGGATAAATTTTAACCTCGAATATTGATTCAACATCCTTAAATTATGCAAAAGGAATTTTTGTTGTTTTTTAGTTGCTGTTGTCTTTGGATTGAGTGGGAGGGGGTAACCGAGCAATTTGTATTTCGTGTGCTTGTCAACTTGTCCTCACGCCTCCCATCCCAACATAACATGTCACTAAAAGATAACAACGCATACACTACTTTTATGAATGACGTATACACAATCACAAAGTGTGTGTGTGTGTGTTGTTGTGAATGTACAGGTCGAGTTGCTCCCTCAAGGGCCAGAACGACCCTTAAACGCAGGATCTTGCTTCAGTCCACTCCGTGAGCAGAACGAGTGATAACAACACCTTCCAGGGTATTGAGCAGAACGAGTGATAACAAATCACTTCTGTCATTCGAGGATATGATGAATGTTGAACCCTTTTATCTTTTGTTTTTTTTGTTTTTTTCTTCTTTTTTTTTTAGGGGGGGGGGAGTTGGGATTGGGGGGGGGGTCTGATTTACCCACACCCACAACTAAGGTTATCTCGGGGTTTTTGGTGGGATTTTAATTTTTACACGGACTGCCTTGTACACAGCCTAGGTATCGTTAACGTGTTGCGATCTGCACACGGGCCGACCTCCTTTCTACCGTCCGTCTCCGATGGGACTAGATGTCGATCGGCCCACCTGAACCAGGGCAGTAGTCCCCAGTCACTGTAGCGTGAAGCAGAACGAGGGATAACAAATCACTTCCTAGGGTAGGAATGAGGTGTTGGCACATTTACTTCATCGTCACCTGTCGAATCAAAGGCAGGCATTTGACTACCATGGATCTCCGTTCTTTTCTGTCATTCGAGGATAGGATGAAGTTTTTTTGTTGCTGGTCTTCCGCCTTGTTTTTTTGGGGGGGTTTTTTGTTGTTTTTTTCTTTTGTTTTTTTTTCTTCTTTTTTTTTTTTTTTTTCTTTTTTTTTTTGGGGTGGGGGGGGCCGATGGGGAATTAATTTACCCACATCCACAACTACAGTTATCTCAGTTTTTAGTGGATTTTTAAATTCTACACGGACTGCCTTGTACACAGCCTAGGTATCGTTAACGTGTTGTGATCTGCACACGGGCCGACTCTTTGCTACCGTCCGTCTCCGATGGGACTAGGTGTCGATCGGCCCACCTGAACCAGGGCTGTAGATTTTGCTCGAAAATAAATCGAGAAAACTGTTCAACCGTTGGCGGGGCTCGAACCCAATTACCTTGATTGCGAGGCCCACGCCTGGCCTTTGGACCACCGAGTCCCTCGAAAAGGAAATGTCAGCTTGACGTGCGATCCATCACAATATAATGACGTGACCAGGACCTCCTCCGACTCCTCCCCCCATCCCCCTCCATCTAACTAGGTTACCTAGTTCTAAGACGCTGTATGTATTTGTATGTCGTGCTTTGTCTTCATCTGCCCTTTGTCCTCAAAATCTGTCCTGACAGCAGGCGGTTGGTTTCTTTCCTTGCGGTTAGGCTGCGGGACCGAGGATTATGCGATCCCGAGTTCGAATCCTAGTTAAAGTCAGCTCCGACGTTGTGTTCCTTGGGAAATACACTTAACACGCATTTTCCCCACTCTACCCAGGTGCAAGTGGATAAGTACTAGCTTGGTAGTAAAAACATGCGTCCGACTAGCGTTCTGGGTCAGCAGGTGATTATTGTCACCTGTTCCGCTTCACACTATAGAAACCGGGATAAGCTCCGGCTCTATGGGATTTGAGGGCCTTGAAGTTGAAGGAACTTTACATTATATTCAGCTGTTACGTTTACTTGACTTGTCCATGCTGTGCAAACCGAGTTGTAGTCACACGCACCATTGGCTACACTGGATGTGGTTATTGTTTTTAAAGCTTTCCACTATAGAGTAGGGGAGGAACTTTAATGGCATAGAACTAGAAGGAAGTGACGTCTTGGTTTTGTTATTTGATATGTTTTATCTAAGTGACATTTGCTTGAGGTAAACAAGGTTGCTGCTATACAATGACGACGCCGATTGACGAGACATGACATTTAGATGTACATCATCGCGTGATGCTGGAGGTAGGTGGCATTGATATTGAGTTAGGGGGAAACATAAAGGATCCCGATTTCGGGATAAGTATGAATAAGGACCACTAAGTATGAGTATTCCTCTATCAAACCCAACAACGCACACATAGGAGATCCTTATTGCGGATACTGATCCGTAATGGTAGTTCGTACTGATTTTATAAGTTTTGAGGGACAATACTTATTGCGACCGAAACTCACCGACACCACCGTCGCTTCTCGCGTCTCGTCACAAGGTATGGGCGTCGCGATGTCTGGGATGAACTAGGGACATTTTCAAATGATCATAGCAGAGCGGCCGTTGATCGTAGAAAACTCTCCCCCTCTCTCTCTCTACTTAGATGTCTTATCCTCACCGTCCGTGTTTGTTATGTCTTTATTAGTAGAGTTGTCACTTATTGTCATATTTAGCCTTATCATAATGAAGTGATACATCAAACGACTAGGCAGTGTGACATGATTGACTTGTAGGTAACGAGTACCGTGAAGCATCACAAATGAACAGACCTATGACTTACGGGCTCATAAAGGAATACAGACAATAGCAGACGAGGTCAGTATTATTTTAATGAAAAACAAAAAAAAAACAATTTGATGTAGGCTTATAAGATCGAATTATGCATATGATAAACATTAAGATGATATTGAAGATGATAGCAAATAGTTTTATGTTTTTAAAGTTTCTTTTATTTGAATTAACATCATAGACATCTAGCTCTAGATCTAAAGGCCTAGGATTAAATCTAAACCTATTTAACACGTAGACCTTATAGATCTAGATTCAGAACTAAAGTTAGATCTAAAATCTAGATAATAATCTAAATCTAGAGATGTAGATCGAGATGCAGATATTTAATTTCGAGATTTCGGACTAGAGCTATATATCTTCACAAACTCTAAATCTAGATCTAGATTCCACATTTAAAATCTACATTGAGATATCGGACTAGAGCTAGAGATCTAGCCAAATTCTAGACCTAGATCTAGATTCTGAACATCTAAAATCTCGAGATATCGAGATAGACAATTTTCAACTCTATGTTGAAACAATTTTCAACTCTAAAATCGTTACTATCAAGGATAAACAAAAACACTATTGAAATGACAACACAGATCGATTAGCGTGAACTGTCAAATAGTTCACCTTAGATACATTAATTGTCAGAGAATTACACTGTTTTGAGATGAAATGGTTATCAAATTGTGGGAATTATCGGTCGTGGATGTTAGAAGACAGGGATGTTAGTCTTTGAGATTTCCTCTGATTTCAGATTATTTGAGGTTTTCTACTTTTTAACGCTATTTTCACGGTTTTAAAAAAATTATATTATTACAAAAAAAGGCTCTTTCTTCGCTAACTGTCAAATCCCCATAATTTAAAACACGATCGTATAATGGCGATTTTGGTATCAATGTGCTTACAATAAAAATAAAAAAATGTTCCAATGAAACACAAGTAGAAATATTTCATTTTCGGTTTTTACAAAACTAATGTCAGGAAGGTTTAGAAAGTTCACAGGGCATGGTGTTGTGATAGTATGTGTAATATTAAATGCGGTACATGAGGTGGTCGGTGTCTGAAAATTTCATATTTTAAAAGCTTTCAGATTTTATTTTCATTTATTTAATTACACCCTTGACTACTGCATGCTAACTGGTTACCTCTGATAGACCCACACTACGCTATTTATTTAATTCATCTTTGCCGTTGATACGAGATGAACTACACCTGTTTCTATTTATGTAGTGAATTTAACATTTAGGTGTTCCAATATGAGAAATATATGCAGTGAATTTAACATTTAGATGTTCCAATATGAGAAATATATGTAGTGAATTTAACATTTGGATGTTCCAATATGAGAAATATATGTAGTGAATTTAACATTTGGATGTTCCAATATGAGAAATATATGTAGTGAATTTAACATTTGGATGTTCCAGAAGAAATGGATGTAGTGAATTTAAATATATATGTAGTGAATTTAACATTTGGATGTTCCAATATGAGAAATATATCAGTGAATTTAACATTTAGATATTCCAATATCAGAAATATATCCAGTGAATTTAACATTTAGATGTTTCAAATGAGAAATATATGTAGTCAATTTAACATTTAGATGTTCCAATATGAGAAATATATGCAGTGAATTTATCATTTTTGATGTTCCAATATGAGATATATGCAGGAATTTAACATTTAGATGTTCCAATATGACATATATGTAGTGAATTTAACATTTAGATGTTCCAATATGAGAAATATATGTAGAATTTAACATTTAGATGTTCCAATGTGGAAAATTGGAAAATTTAACATTTAGATGTACCAATATGAGAAACATATTTGTGAATTTAACATTTAGATGTTCCCATATGAGAAACATATGTAGTTAAATTTAACATTTAGATATTCCAATATGAGAAATATATGTAGTGAATTTAACACTTAGATGATCCAACATGAGAAATGTATGTAGTGAATTTAACATTTAGATATTCCAACATGAGAAATATATGTAATGAATTTAACATTTAGATGTTCCAACATGAGAAATATATGTAATGAATTTAACATTTAGATGTTCCAACATGAGAAATATAGGTAATTTAACATTTAGATGTAGGAATTTAACATTTTACATGTTCCAACATGAGAAATATATGTAGGGTCTAAATTTATCTGGATCTAGATCTAGATCATGTTCGAAGAAATTGAAAAGATAATCTACAGTGAAGACGACTATAGAGGAAAAACATGTTGTTTCGTTTATGATAATGATAAGGATGTAGGGGGGAGGGGGACTCAAATTGATAGTTTCCTTTATATTTTTCATTTCAGTAGCACAATAGTATTATTCGTTCATTTCTAATTATATTATTTTGTGTTCAATGTCTATCGGGAAATGTCAAAGTTTTGGGTTCTTTATTTATGTGAATATGTTGTTGTCGTCATACGTGTTTCTGATATAAGATTTAGTTTTTGATCTATAATCTAGATTTAGTTAATTGATGCAAATGCAAATCATATCCCATTACTCTAAAACATAGATCGTATTCTCCAAGGTTTTTTGTTTTTTTTAACACGGAACCCACAGTTTACCAATCTTGATATCTAGATCCAGCTTTAGACTTGGCCTAGACGTAAAAGAGTTTTTGAAAATGCTTAATTTATTCCCAGCCTGACAAATGCAACTTAATTCATTTTTTTAAAAATCCATTTTGTTCGAGGAAAATTTGCCTTATTGCATTATGATTATTCAGACTAGTTATGAGTATTTAGATGTCGGCTCTAAATCCGGATGCAGTGACGTACTCGATCTACCTTGTAGCTAGATTCGGAGCTAATGTTTTGGTAATCATAGACGTCACCACATCTAGAGCTGCAATTTTAAACAGATTGTAGATCTACTTAGGTATGCAGGTCAAGATTTAAGTCTGAAGTGTAGATTGAATCTAGTATCAGGATGTGATTTAGATTTTAAAAACTGGATGACTGGTCTATGGCAAATGTGATGTACTATATGGCTTCTGAGGATATGATGTATTTGACAACATAATGTCTAGCTTCTAGTCAGGTTTGTATGCTATGATGAAAGGTTGTTTTTTTTAAAGTGTCCTTAAGCTATCACTGTTAGTTATCACCATATGTAGGACTTCTCTTGCAACGGTACGCTGTGTGACTTTCCTGCCTGGAATACTCCCTTTATGATGCACCAAACACGTTTTAAATTACATTCAGATGTACGATTGTTACTTTAATAGTTGAGATAGCGAAGATACCAAAGGCCAAATAAATTGTAGGCTGTCAATTTTGTGATCTTGACGTTCCTCTTTATTTCCGTGGTGAGTGTTTACCATTCTCTGTTGTTGGTGGTGATGAGACCATCCAGCTTTCTCAAGTTCCAGTCATAAGACAATCCAATCGTCAACATAGATTGATTGTGTGAGGTCTGAATTGATTTAACAGTTACCCACATCCACAATTTAAGGTGATCTCAGGGTTTTTACTAGAATTTTTAAATTTGCCCGGACTGTCAATTAGGGGTCTCTAACATGCCCATAGCGTTGTGGTCGCCTCGTGTCTCTTTTTTTAATCTTCCGTCTCCAACGGGCCTAAGTCTCAATCCACCTTCTGGAGATGGATGATTGTGAGGATTTGAAGTTTCTTAACGTCCACGTGTGCAAGGCCCGCGGAGTCTACGACATGGTATGCATAGGTTAGGTCTTTGAGTGAGTCCTTTTAGGTAAGTTGTTGGCCTCTTTAACGTCCATTAGGTGACGTCGGTGGCTGAGTGATCAGGCTGCCGGACTGGGCATTGGTGCCGGAGTTCGAGATCATGCCAACGGTCCAACGTCGTATTCCTTTGGAAAATATACTTAACTCACGTCTTCCTCTCCTGACCCATGTACGAAAAGGTACAAGCACTAGCATGGAAGTGAAAACCTGCGTCAGACTAGCGGTCCAGGGGGTGATTACTACCATCTGATCCGCTATAGAAACCTGAATAAGCTCATGCTTTAAGGGCCGTAATGGCCTTGAAGGAACGTTACGATGATAGTGCATTTCTCAGATAATGAGCAGATATTTCACGCGTCTTCCTCACTCGACCCATGTTTAGGTACAAGCACTAGCATGGAAGTGGAAAACCTGCGTCAGAACAGGGGGTGATTGCTACCATCTGATCCGCTATAGAAACCTGAATAAGCTCATGCTTTAAGGTCAATATCTTGAAGGAACGTTACGGATGCTTAGCATTTTCCAAATAGATAATGAAGATTCGACTATCTCTTGTGGTGTCCCTACGTTCGGTGTCAACGGTATGTCGTTTCTTGCGCCACTGATTTACACTTATTCTGTTTTGTACAGACCATAACAACACACTTCTAATGTTGATCTTTGTTGATTGTGTCATACATTCTGACTTTGGCATTCGGTTAATATTTTCATCTTAAGTTTTGATATGTTTATGAATCCATTAATGGGACCAGAATGTTGGTCTTAGCTGGATCAAACTGCCTTTTGATGAGAAGGAAAACAGGAATAACAAAGAACGAAACAAGCAGGAAAGACAATGCACTCGACAATGATTCAGTGTAATATCATAATAATATTGTCAATTAAGAAACACTCACAACGCCCAGAGAAATATATACGATGCGCCGTTCAGACTGATTTGAAGGCTACAAGAGCTTTGACCTTGTTAGAGCAGGACATTGGTAGCAGTCGAAACTTCTCAGACCTTAAAAATCAAATGTTCATGAGTAGGTATTTCATTCTTCTGTTTCCACTTTATTTCGACGATCGACTCTCCGATGGCGTATTTCAGAATTATAAAAAAAAAAAAAAACAAAAGGAATAACTAGTCAATTTCAAAAAACCAAACAAGCATGAAATAGGACATCGTGATGATCAGCTGAGAGACGTACAGACCATACTCGATTATTTTAGATCTGACTTGGCATTCGGCACTAAAGGAATAAAGAAGAGACAACAAAACGTTATTTCCAAATAATAAATTGTACCACCAATAAGAAAAGAATCGACAAAACGTTTAAAATCAACTTGCTTTGTAGTGAAATAAATACAAATTGTACCACCAGGTAACAATTTTGAGTTACATTATTTTCTAGCTCATTTCAGGATTCTAATAATAATTTCAATATCATGGAAAGCCTTCAACTTTTTGTCCTTGCTTTGATACAAATAATGTAGCTGCCTATCCAGGTGTGTATACTTTAACGTCAATATTAAGTCTAACTCATACTTTTTACTGTCCTTCATTTCAGGATTCAAGTAAATGTAGAAAGTTCAACTTTATTTGTCCAGGTGAGTCCAATATACTTTAACGGCAATATTAAATCTGACTCATACTTTACTTTGTCCTTGCTTTTATCACTACAAGTAAATGGTGTCTGTCCAGGTGAGTCCAAGCGCGTATACTTTAACGTCAATATTAAATCTGACTCATACTTTATTTGTCTTTGCTTTGATTGTCAGGGTAGTGGTCGCCTCAGGAGCGCAATAAACGTTAACGTCAATATTAAGCCTTGACTCATACTTTATCTGTCTTTGCTTTCATCTTTGATTTTGATTTGATTTACCCACATCCACAACTATGGTGATGTGGGCATTTTTGGTAAGATGATTTTAACCTGTAAACAGCCAAGGGATCTTTAACGTACAGAGTTCTCTGATCTGAACAGGGCCACGTTTTTCTCCTCCGTTTCCGAAAGGACTAGGAGTTGGTACACCTGCCTGGACCAGATGGGAGGGAGATTTTGTTCTTAATAAAAAAAACTCGAGAAAAATATTCAACCGTGTGGCAGAGCTCAAATCCATTGCCTTCTCGTTGAGATGCCGACAGCTTGCCTTTGATTTGATCTACCGAGTTGCCCTTGATTTAGTCACTACTGTAGTTGCCAGTGCAGGTGTATATGTGTGTGTGTGTGTGTGTGTGTGTGCGTGGTGTTTGTGTGTGTGTGTATGTGTGTGTGTGTGTGTGTGTCCATTTTAAATATAAGGCAAGGTTTTCAATACTTTCATGAGACCTACATGAGCAGCAACGTCGTCTCTCCAGGGTCAACATTATATTATATCAGTATTATCAGAATCATGTTTACTCTTATTATCAGCTTCAGAGATAGAGGCGGCTGGGAGTGTGAGCATGGACGAGTGTGAGCATGGTGTGTGCGTGTGTGTGTGTATGTGTGTAAACATTAATCATGGTTATTATTATGGTCAATAATTGTGTGATTTGATGGTGCGAGGAAAGATTTATTTTTATTATTATTATTATTATTATTATTTTTATTATTATTATTATTATTATTATTATTATTATTATTATTATTATTATTATTATTATTATTATTATTATTATTGTTATTATTATTATTATTATTATTATTATTATTATTATTAATGATATTATTATTATTATTATTATTATTATTATTATTATTTTCTTCTTTTTTTTTTGTTTTTTTGTTTTTTTTAGTTTTTGTTTTTTTTCGAATTGATATATATTATTATTATTATCACAATAGAGTTTCATCAACAATGTTATTATTTCTTTTTTTGGAGAATAGTTATTTATAAACTTTTCTTGGGTCTGACAATTCATTGACACTGTTAAGAGACTCAAGCTGGACTGACCACAGCTTACGCATTCTTTTTTAAACTACTGTATGCTTCTTGTTTTGGTTCATTTGTTTTGGTTCATTTGCGTCATCTTGACTTTATTACTTTGTCCTTTTTGTTTCTTTTGACGATTTCATCTTTTTCCGTTCTTTTTTAACTTCTTTTTCTGATGCCTTTTTCTATTTTGGTGGTTTTCTGCTTTGAATGACTTCGAAACATTTTCATTTTTGCAAATCCATCTTTTCCTGGTTTTCATCTTTTTGCTGGTTTTTCATCTTTTGCTGATTTTCATCTTTTGCTCTTTCTGTTTGTCAAATCTTTTGTTGGATAATGTTAACTTTGCTTA
>JAXRKP010002344.1:22500-25000 GCA_037039925.1 Doris montereyensis
CTGTTACAATGATTATGATAGAAACAAATCGTGACTGAAACTGACAATGATTTGTTCGCTGAATGATGAAAAAATCGCTAACTGTCACAATGATTATGATAGAAACAAATAGTGACTTTCACAATGATTATGATAAAAACAAATCGTGACTGTCACAATGATTATAATAAAACAAATCGTGACTGTCACAATAATTATGATAGAAACAAATCGTGACTGTACAATGATTATAAAACAAATCGTGACTGTCACAATGATTATAATAATAATTATGATAGAAACAAATCGTGACTGTCACAATGATTATGATAGAAACAAATCGTGATACAATGATTATCATAGAAACAAATCGTGACTGTTACAATGATTATGATAGAAACAAATCGTGACTGCTACAATCATTATGGTAGAAACAAAAATAATGAATGTGACAAATCGTGACTGTCACAATCATTATGGTAGAAACAAATCGTGACTGCTACAATGATTATAATAAAAGAAACAAATCGAGAATAATAATGTCACAATGATTATGGTAGAAACAAATCGTGACTGCTACAATCATTATGGTAGAAACAAATAGTACTGCTACAATCATTATAATAGAAACAAATAGTGCCTAATTACAATCATTATGGTAGAAACAAATAGTGACTGCTACAATCATTATGGTAGAAATAAATAGTGACTGCTACAATAATTATGTAGAAACAAATCGTGACTGCTACAATCATTATGGTAATAATAATAATAATAATAATAATAAGCCATACGAATAATAATTGATAATAATAATAATAACAATAATAATAATAATAATAATAATAATAAAAATAATTGTAATAATACACACTAATAATAATAATATAATAATAATAATAATACATAATAATAATAATAATAATAATAATATGGATAATAATAATAATAATAATAATAATAAGTGAAACAGATCCAATAATAAAATTAATAATAATAATAAAATTAGAAAAGAAAAAGGTTTAATGTTAGATAATTATAATCTGATGATGCAGTAAATAATAATTATAACGAGGAGTGATAATAATAATAATAATAATAATGGGATAATTTTAATAAGAAGTAATGATAATAATAATAAGTTTAATAATAATAATGATAATAAAAATAATAATACTAATAATAATGATAATAAAAATAATAATAATAATAATAATAATATAATAATAATAATAATAATAATAATAATAATAATAATAATAATAATAATAATAATAATAATAATAGTAGTAATAATAATAATAATAACTTTCTTAAGTAGCGTCTAGGGAAAGAAAGCCATCAGATTAGTTAAGTGTCAAGCAGCAGATTAAACAGCAGCAAAAGAAGCAATAGCAGCAGTGATCACACTAGATCTAGACGAAAGCAGCAGCAGAGAAGTTGAAAAGCAGTGGAGCTATAGCAAAGAGCAGGTAGCACAAAACCCTTGGGGAGCAGCAACTACAACAGCCATATATCAGCAGCAGACGGAATAAAACAAGATTGATGTTAGCCATATGATGAAAATGACATGTACAAATTTGAGTGAGAGACGGAACATCTGATTTGTGAGTTGGAGAGATGACCCAGCCATTGAATCAAGTCAGAGAGAGACCTTTAAGGCTACCAGGGAGAGACCAATGAATAAATTATCAGCATTATTCAAGTCACTGCAAAAAATGACAAAAATTATCAAACAATTTCACCATACCACAATTGAGAACAGATGCATATTTAACTCATTTTCCCCATCAACAATCAGACTGTGGAACAGTTCGACAGATACAGCCAAATAGTACCAATCACTCCAAAATACATAGATCTAGCCATAATACAGCAAACCATTTCGTCTTCCAAAAATGAAGTTGTGGCTTCTATAGGAAGAAGAAAACGACGATGAAAAATAAAGAAATTTGTCTAGAGAGACAAGACTCAATTCCACAGCATGTACAATAAATTATATAACAATAGACAAAATTGATTAGACATGACACAATAGACAGAGAACATCAAACAATTTGAAAGTTACAATTACTATTACAATTAGAATCTAATTTTACCTAGGTTGAGTAGAGTGTTAATTGTTTTCCAGAGCAACTAACGTCAGTTGAGCTTCAGGACTGGGGATAATGAGGTCTGGGGTTCAATCCTACACGAGCTAGTCCGACGTTGTGTTCCTCTGGGAGAGAGAGAAGAGTAGAGAGAGAGGGTGAGAGAGAGAGAGAGAGAGAGAGGAGAGAGAGAGAGATGAGAGAGAGAGAGAGAGAGAGAGAGAGGAGAGAGATAGAGAGAGAGAGAGAGAGAGAGTAGATGAGAGAGAGAGAAGAGAGGAGAGAGAGAGGAGAGAGAGAGCAGAGAGAGAGAGAGAGAGAGAAGAGAGAGAGAGAGAGAGAGAGAGAGAGAGAGAGAAAGAGAGAGAGAAGAGAGAGAGAGAGGAGAGAGAGACGGAGAGAGAGAGAGAGAGAGGAGAGAGAGAGGAGGA
>JAXRKP010002344.1:28821-31321 GCA_037039925.1 Doris montereyensis
AGAGAGAAGATTGGAGACAGAGGAGTCAGTGAGAGAGTGATTTGGGAGGGATAGAGGAGGAATGAGACGGGAGAGAGAGTGAGAAGAGATTGAGGAGAGTCGAGAGAGACGAGAGAGACGCGAGAGAGAGAGAGAAGCGAGAGGAGAGAGAGAGAGATGATCGGGCTGAGAGAGGCCTAGACGACAGGAGCGAGGAGAATGAGAGCGAGACGAGGGGAGGAGTTGAATAGATGACGAGAAAGATGAGGTCAGAGAGGAGAGATAGAAAGAGAGAGAGAGAGAGAGAGAGAGAGAGAGAGAGAGAGAGAGAGAGAGAGAGAGAGAGAGACAGAGACGAGAGACAGAGACAGAGACAGAGACAGAGACAGGCAGAGACAGGGCAGAGAGACAGAGAGACAGAGAGACAGAGAGAGAGACACAGAGAGAGAGAGAGAGAGAGAGAGAGAGAGAGAGAGAGAGAGAGAGAGAGAGAGAGAGAGAGAGAGAGAGAGAGAGAGAGAGAGAGAGAGAGAGATAGAGATAGAGAGAGAGTGAGTGTGGAGAGAGAGAGAGAGAGAGAGAGAGAGAGAGAGAGAGAGAGAGAGAGAGAGAGAGAGAGAGAGAGAGAGAGAGAGAGAGAGAGAGAGAGAGAGAGAGAGAGAGACAGAGAGGAGACAGAGAGAGAACAGAGACAGAGAGAGAGAGAGAGAGAGAGAGAGAGAGAGAGAGAGAGAGAGAGAGAGAGAGAGAGAGAGAGAGACAGAGAGAGAGAGAGAGAGAGAGAGAGAGAGAGAGAGAGAGAGAGAGAGAGAGAGAGAGAGAGAGAGAGAGAGAGAGAGAGAGAGAGAGAGAGAGAGAGAGAGAGAGAGAGAGAGAGAGAGAGAGAGAGAGAGAGAGAGAGAGAGAGAGAGAGAGAGAGAGAGAGAGAGAGAGAGAAAGAGAGAGAGAGAGAGAAGAGAGAGAGAGAGAGAGAGAGAGAGAGAGAGAGAGAGAGAGAGAGAGAGAGAGAGAGAGAGAGAGACATCAGCTTTAACGTTACACGCACCTATTTTTTTTCTTTCTTCTTCTAATTACACGCTAATTTCAGCTAAAAACGTGTCCTTCTAAGGAACAAATCGTCGTGCTAAAAACTGTTCGATCTACCTGCTTCCTGCATCGATAAACCATGTCCCCTTCTGCGATTTGTTTTAAATAAATGCTCTCCTGCCTTGGTTGACATTGTAAGGCCAGTCGATTGAGATGACCTATGTGAGGCAACATGTGTTAGCGTCTGGGTATTCTTTACATTTATGAAAAAATCTGATTTGATCAAGTGGATTGAATGATGAATGAACGAATAGTTATTTAGCCACACTCTTACACCTGAAAGCAAGGGAGAAAGTTCTGATTGTTTGACAACAAATACAATGATTCTTCTGCAACATAAATGGCAACGTTACTCGAAAGGGGTGTAGGCGTCTCTTGACCTGTCATTGATTCAAATGTAGAATCCAAGTTGAAAAAGCCACTGTCCTACTATTGGTTTTTTGAAAGAGAGCCGACAATAATATGTCAATGCCACTGCTAGTTTCATCAAGAAGTGAACTGATCAAAATCCTTGTTACCGTCCTATTAACGCACCAATTTTCCATTGAATAGAGTAGAGGCAAACGGTGTCACAAGGGGCATGTCGAAAATCTTGAAAAGGCCACGAAATAGGTTATGATCATGGGCCATAGAGACAAAGACGAACAAGGTACATGGGAATAAGCACCAAAAAAAAACCCAGCAAACAGACCACTATTGAGTATTCAAAACATTGAGCCGTTAATGAATAACATAAATTATTATCAAATTCGATAACTGTCAACGTGCCAGCCTTCACTCGTTTTTGAAGCCAACTCCATTATGTTTGAATGATGAGAGTGGATCTCAGTTTTTATTTAACCTTCGCAAGGCAATCATTTGTCTTTTTCTGCATGTCCTTAATCTTCAATTTTCTGGCAACTCTCTCTTTCCTTTCCCAAGCTCCTCCCAAAAAAGGCGTGTGTCATGTGCTGAACCTATCAAGGTGAATACGCGTGTAGAAAAGATTGCAGTCTGCCAATATGAGAAATCTCATTGGGACATCGTGCAATGGTTTCGACCACATCAAGCCGAAACACCAGTGGTGGAATGCAGCTTGAGTAATAGAACATGCGTTTCTCGGGTGCTCTACTACAAAGGCACTGTCAACGTAAAACGTACTGTCACGGTATCCTACTTGAGTAACATCGTAAGGCAGCGTCACGAAGGCATCTGGACATGCTACCTTAAATCTGCAATTGTAAAACAAACGTGTTCTCTACTAGTGTATGGTAAGGATGATATTCCTATTGTTTAAAAATATATAGCCAACATATGTCTAATCATCCGCTGTTTTTTAAATTTTATGCAATAATAAAATAAGACACTCATTATAACGAAAATATTATCCCTATTTGCTTATTTCAGAAGTATGATCCTGGACTACGATTGGCCTGATAATCTAAAAAGACATAAA
>JAXRKP010002344.1:38821-51321 GCA_037039925.1 Doris montereyensis
ACGGCCACCATCTTGAATTTTGCTCAATTTTCAACATCTATCTCCTCCCTTAGTTGTGAATAAAATTACTCAAAAACCCCTTCCATTCAATATCTGAAGAGTGACGTCGGGTGTTTTTGATATCTTGGATAAATTTTTTTTAATGAATATTTGAAAATACTATATTACATCGTGAATGTACAAAAACGGCATTTTATAGCAACAAAAAATGATCAAAAAGTGTACATGAATCAAAAACAAAAAACGACGTCATTCTATTAACATTGACAAGAGGAACCTGTGTGCCAAATATAATAGGCCTCGTTTGGTAAATGACGGAATAGATAGAATTTTAGTGTGGAAAAACCACATTCGAGAAAAATGTGAATAAAAAATCAAAAGAAAATAACACAAAACAAACGCTTCAGACGGGTTTCCCTTGTTGTAGCAGCCGTTTACTCTTTTGACAGTCTCTGGCATTGTTACTTATGTAAATAGGATTATAAATGTCGGGTTAGATGTGCACTGTTGTGAAATCAGACGTCAAAATGACCAGTTTTTTCCCTCTATATCCTATGCTTGTGCGCGTGTTTACCTACACACTGACGCGCAACGATGGGAGACGCGTAGAGCAGTGTCAGCAAAATAAGGTCATGTCATGTGCTGCCACATTTGGAGATTAACCGCCAATATACGGATTTTACTGCCATTTTCTTAATCAGTGATAGGGTAATTTATGTCAAAATTTTGATTGTTTTTAACTTCCCTCGCCTACAAAATATTTTGTAAGAACAAATTACACGTCATATGAATATTTTTCTGCTACGAACTTGTAGATAAATGGTTGTTATACCCGATTATGTAAAGAACAGAAATTCAACCTTTTGGTCCAAAATTGGCCAGTAGAGATGCCGTCGCCCACACCCCCCTCCCCTAAATTGTTGGATTTCGTTTTTGTGTATTTTTGCAATGGTAAAACATATCAGTTCGGGAAGGTCAGAAGAACTATCCTGGAAATACTGGCAATACAGGAAATAAAAATTTCTACTCTGCAGTGCAATGTATCGACAAGACAGGTACAGTGGAGATTCATCATTGACTGTCAGAGTATTGGCACTTACATTTGTCGAGTGAGCAACCTAATCAAAGGAGAGCATCATGAATCAACAAAGAACATAACTGTACGCGTGAAATGTGAGTTGTTGTGTACCCTATACCATTGCTATTGCCTTGCATAAATACGTATAAAACTATTGCCTTGCATAAATACACTACGTGTAAAACTATTGCCTTGCATAAATACACTACGTAAAACTATTGTAAAACTATTGCCTTGCATAAATACAATATGTGTAAAACTATTGCCTTGCATAAATACACTACATGTAAAACTATTGCCTTGCATAAATACACTATGTGTAAAACTATTGCCTTGTATAAATACACTATATGTAAAACTATTGCCTTGCATAAATACACTATATGTAAAACTATTGCCTTGTATAAATACACTATATGTAAAACTATAAATACACTATATGTAAAACTATTGCCTTGTATAAATACACTATATGTAAAACTATTGCCTTGTATAAATACACTACGTGTAAAACTATTGCCTTGTATAAATACACTACGTGTAAAACTATTGCCTTGTATAAATACACTATATGTAAAACTATTGCCTTGTATAAATACACTATATGTAAAACTATTGCCTTGTATAAATACACTATATGTAAAATTATTGCCTTGCATAAATACACTATGTGTAAAACTATTGCCTTGCATAAATACACTACGTGTAAAACTATTGCCTTGCATAAATAATACGTGTATAACTACGCATCAATACACCACGTGTAAAACTATTGCCTTGCATAAATACACTGTATGTAAAACTATTGTGTAAAACTATTGCCTTGCATAAATACACTACGTGTAAAACTATTGCCATAAATACACTACGTGTAAAACTATTGCCTTGCATAAATACACTACGTGTAAAACTATTGCCTTGCATAAATACACTACGTGTAAAACTATTGCCTTGCATAAATACATATACGTGTAAAACTATTGCCTTGCATAAATACACTACGTGTAAAACTATTGCCTTGCATAAATACACTACGTGTAAAACTATTGCCTTGCATAAATACACTACGTATAAAACTATTTCCCTTGCATAAATACACTACGTGTAAAACTATTGCCTTGCATAAATACACTATGTGTAAAACTATTGTTATAAAACTATTGCCTTGCATAAATACACTACGTGTAAAACTATTGCCTTGCATAAATACACTATGTGTAAAACTATTGCCTTGCATAAATACACTACCTGTAAAACTATTGCCTTGCATAAATACACTATGTAAAAATTGTTGTATAAATACACTATATGTAAAACTATTGCCTTGTATAAATACACTATGTGTAAAACTATTGCCTTGTATAAATACACTATATGTAAAACTATTGCCTTGTATAAATACACTATATGTAAAACTATTGCCTTGTATAAATACACTATATGTAAAACTATTGCCTTGTATAAATACACTATATGTAAAACTATTGCCTTGTATAAATACACTATATGTAAAACTATTGCCTTGTATAAATACACTATATGTAAAACTATTGCCTTGTATAAATACACTATATGTAAAACTATTGCCTTGTATAAATACACTATATGTAAAACTATTGCCTTGTATAAATACACTATATGTAAAACTATTGCCTTGCATAAATACACTATATGTAAAAACTATTGCCTTGTATAAATACACTATATGTAAAACTATTGCCTTGTATAAATACACTGTATGTAAAACTATTGCCTTGTAAATACAACGTGTAAAACTTGCCTTGTATAAATACACTATGTAAAACTATTGCCTTGTATAAATACACTATATGTAAAACTATTGCCTTGCATAAATAAATAAAACACTGCATAAATACATGTAAAACTATTGCCTTGCATAAATACACTACGTGTAAAACTATTGCCTTGCATAAATACACTACGTGTAAAACTATTGCCTTGCCATAAATATACGTGTAAAACTATTGTGCTTAAATACACTACGTGTAAAACTATTGCTTTGCATAAATACACTACGTGTAAAACTATTGCCTTGCATAAATAACACGTTAAAACTATTTGCATAAGGACGGTAAAACTATTTGCATAAATACATATGTAAAACTATTGTAAAATTCTATGTGTTGCTCATCGTATAAAACTATTTCCCTGCATAAATACAACGTAAAACTATTGCCTTGCAAAAATACTATTGCATTAATAAAATACACTATGTGTAAAATGATGCATATAATACACTACGTGTGAAACTATTTGACAAATATTTGAGGAATAATAGATATATATTTAACGTTGATATATTCCAATAATAGATAATCTAGAAGAATAGCTGTATGAAAAATGCATATTTTTAATTATGTACTTAAATGGATATATATATATGATAATGATATATAATAATAATGATGATAATATATACATAGATAGATAGATAGGTAGATAGATAGATAGATAGATATAGATAGATAATAGATAGATAGATACGTAGATACATAATGGATATACATAAATACAGATAGATAGATAGATACATAGATAGATAGATAGATAGATAGATAAGATAGATATACATAATAATAGATAGATAGATAGATAGATATATAAATACATACATACATACATAAACATACATACATAAATACATACATACATACATACATAAATACATACATACATACATACATACATACATACATACATACATACATGCATAGATTGATAAATGAATAAATATATTTGCTTTGCTTTACCCACTTCCACAATGAAGCTGATCTCGAAGTTTTTGGTTGTATTTTGTAACTTTTGCCCTTACTGCCCTGTTAACGACCAAGGGATCATTAACGTCCACACAGTGTTGTGATGTGCACACGGCACCTCATTTTTATTGTCCGTCTCCGATGGGACAGGGTATCGATCGACCTACCTGACTCAGGTGGGGATATTTTGCTTGAAAAAAACCTCGAGAAAGTTTTCCAACCATTAGCACGCATTCATCTGTAAAAACTATATTTAAAAAAAGACATAATATGTCTTGACAACTTTGAGACAGGAATCATGTGTCCATAATGATGTTGTTAATCAAGAGGTGCATATATATATAGATTAAGTTATTTTGCTCCTGGGATTACTGGGTTGCAGGTGGACAATGGAGTCAGGCAGTGTGTTCTCAGACCGCTATTACTATCACAAGTAACACAGCGGGGTTTCTGTCAAAATGAAAAGGTGTTATGTCCATTATGTTGACACATTTTAACCCAAATAAAAATCAAATGTATACTATCAATATCAAAGGATGAAGTCGAGTTTTATCCGTTTTTGACACGTTTAGAAGGCAGTCGTGGTGGAGGGGTGGGGTGGGGTTGGAAGAGATGCTGGTCCATCGTTCACCTTTGCACACAATATTTGAGTTTTAACTTCAGGCATCGATCACGACGTACCAACATCGAGACAAGTCTCCCCCAACCCCATCCCCCTGGTTCAGGTAGGTGTATCAACAGCTAGTCCTATAGGAGACACTCAGACAGACGACAAGAAATGAGATATCGTATGCAGTACATAACACTCTGTGCACGTTAAAGATCCCTTGAATATTTACAGGGCAGTCGGAGTGAACTGTAAAAACATTCCACGGAAACCTCAGACATTATCTTAGTTGTAGATGTGAGTAAATTTATTCAAACAAATCTAAATTCCACTATGCTTTTGATAATGCAATCAACTTCATCGAATGAGACATCTTTCATTTTCAACGCTCATAATGTTAATTTGAAGGCTTATGTGTTAATTAAAAGGCTCATGTGTTTTGTTTGAAGGCTTATGTGTTTATTTAAAGGCTCATGTGTTAATTTGAAGGCTCATGTGTTTATTTGAAGACGCATGTGTTAATTTGAAGGATCATGTGTTGATTTGAAGGCTCATGTGTTTATCTGAAGGCTTATGTGTTTATTTGAAGGCTCATGTGTTAATTTGAAGGTTCATCTGTTTATATGAAGGCTTATGTGTTTATTTGAAGGCACATGTGTTAATTTGAAGGCTGTTGTGTTAATTTGAAGGCGCATGTGCTAATTTGAAAGGGTATGTGTTTATTTGAAAGTTCATCTGATTATTTGAAGGCTCATGTGTTAATTTGAAGGCTCAGGTGTTATTCTGAAGGCTCATGTGTCTATCTGAAGGCTCATGTGTCTATCTGAAGGCTCATAATCTATTTGAAGACTCATGTGTTAATTTGAAGACTCAGGTGTTATTCTGAAGGCTCATGTGTCTATCTGAAGGCTCATGTGTCTATCTGAAGGCTCATGTGTCTATCTGAAGGCTCATGTGTCTATCTGAAGGCTCATGTGTCTATTTGAAGGCTCATGTGTCTATCTGAAGGCTCATGTGTCTATCTTGAAGGCTCATGTGTCTATCTGAAGGCTCATGTGTCTATTTGAAGGCTATGTGTCTATTTGAAGGCTCATGTGTCTATCTGAAGGCTCATGTGTCTATTTGAAGGCTCATGTGTCTATTTGAAGGCTCATGTAATATCTGAAGGCTCATGTGTCTATCTGAAGGCTCATGTGTCTATTTGAAGACTATTTAATCATATTTGAAGGCTCATGTGTTAATTTGAAGACTCATGTGTATATTTGAAGGCTCATGTGTCTATTTGAAGACTCATGTGTTTATTTGAAGACTCATGTGTTAATTTGAAGACTCATGTGTTAATTTGAAGACTCATGTGTTTATCTGAAGACTCATGTGTTAATTTGAAGACTCATGTGTTAATTTGAAGACTCATGTGTTTATCTGAAGACTTATGTGTTAATTTGAAGGCTCATGTGTTTATTTGAAGACTCATGTGTTTATCTGAAGACTCATGTGTTAATTTGAAGGCTCATGTGTTAATTTGAAGGCTCATGTGTCTATTTGAAGGCTCATGTCTATTTGAAGACTCATGTGTTAATTTGAAGGCTCATGTGTTAACATATAATATGTCTTTCTCTAGATACCTGTCTACCAATCTGTAACGTAGGTGAATGGCTGGCGTGGCTAATAGGTCCGGCTTCTTTTCTTTCACTCGTTTACTAACCTGTCAGCGTTCTGTTTCCTCTTAATTGTCTCTGACATCACCTGATAAATGAAAAGGGAGAAATTGGGAAAAAAAATAATCAATGGTCCATGTCGTCCCCTTGACAGGTCCCCAACTCCGTGCAATAATAGGAACGACACCGTGTACAGCAATGCCGCTGTTGGGAGAAGATTGCTATCACGTTTTGCGTCCTGGCCTATCCAGTGCCTGACCTGACCAGTTTTGACTTGGAGAAAGGTAAACGGCCTGTATTTCTGCTGTGCTTTAGTATTTATAATAATCATCATAATGATAATATTAATAATAATAATAATAATAATGATAATAATAATAATAATAATAATAATAATAATAATAATAATAATAATAATAATAATAATAATAATAATAATAATAATAAATAATATTGATAATGATAATAATAATAATAATAATAATAATAATAATAATAATAATAATAATAATAAATAATAATAATTATGATAATAATAATAATATGATAATAATAATAATAATAATAATAATAATAATAATAATAATAATAATAATAATAATAAATGATATATTATTACTACTACTACAACTACTACTACTAATAATAATAATAATAGTAATGATAATAATAATGATAATGATAACATTAAAAATGATGATGATAATCATATTAATAATGATACTAGTAATAATAATAATAATAATAATGAAAATAATAATAATAATAATAATAATAATGACAATAATACTAATAATGACAATAATAATACTAATAATACTAATATTAATAATGATAATAATACTCATAATGATGATGATAATGATAATAATACTGAGAATAATAATAATAATAATGACAATAATAATAATGTTGATGATAATAATGATAATGATGATGATAATGATGATAATAATAATAATGATGATGATAACAATAATAATAATGATAATAATAATAATAATAATAATAATAATAATAATAATAATAATAATCATCATAATAATAATAAACATGATAATAATAATAATAATAATAATAATAATAATAATAATAATAATAATAATAATAATAATAATAATAATAATAATAATAATAATAATAATAATAATAATAATAATAATAATAATAATAATAATAATAATAATAATAATAATAATAATAATAATAATAATAATAATAATAATAATAATAATAATAATAATAATAATAATAATAATAATAATAATAATGATAACAATCATGATGATGGTGATGATGATGATAATTAATAATAATAATAATAATAATAATAATAATAATAATAATAATGATATAATAATGATAATAATAATAATAATAATAATAATAATAATAATAATAATAATAATAATAATAATAATAAGAGTAATAACAATAATACTACTACTAATAATAACGATAATAATAAGAATAGGAATAAGAATAATACTACTAATAATAATAATAACAATAATGATATAATAGTAAGTCTTTCTTGTCCAATGAAGGCAATTTTCCCCTTGACTTACATTTCTCATGTTACGCAAATACAGTCATTTCGTAATGAACTTCACAAATGCGTCGCCATTTGCACCACTATATTACGCAATTGTACATAATTCAAAGCAATATGATTAATCGCAGCAACTTTAGAATGGCAGGGTTGGCAGTCCGAGTTTCAAAAACATCAAGTAAACACACCAAGGACCTATATTGTGTGTCTGGTCTCCTTCAAACAACCTATATTATTATTTATTATTATTATTATTATTATTATTATTATTATTATTATTATTATTATTATTATTATTATTATTATTATTATTATTATGTAAAGGAAAGTTTCCTGATTTCTTAAATCTTTAACAGTGATTTTCTTTCAAAACTAACCAAGTGGAATTACGACCGTCATTTCAAGGCTGCATAATATTCACTAATTCACTCAAACATTCGTCCATACCCCGCCTCGTTCCATGGATCTAACAGGGCTTTAGGTCGTGTCTCATTTAATATTGTTAGTATGTGCTGGCAAACACAAAAGAAGTGTTTGTTTTGACATATTATGGAGAGAATTGTCCAGTCAATCTTTAAATGCCGAAATAGAAATTAACTGTTGGTCTTTTCAGTCGTCTTCTTCTTGAAGTAGATGTCTTATTCTTCATATCTATTCCTACCCTCTGCATTTAGTGTGTTCTGGTCGTTGCATACAGCGGCACCTGTTAAATTGTAATTTAGAACATCCTTCCGATTTCATTCTTTCAAACACTTAACGAACATGAAAATAAGGTTTTAATGCATTTAAATCATTTTGTTTCTGTATATTTCAATTGAAAGCAGATGGAAAGAAATGGACATATGTCAACAGAGACACAGTGGTCATAAAATTAGAGACCAAAAACGACTTTCTGCTCAACATCAAGATCATATTTTTGAACATATCTACCACCACCTTCGGAACATATCGCCTGACATTTAACGAGAAGGCGATTGTAACGTCTGACGACGTCACACCCCTAGTCCTATTCTATGTAATTGGTAAGACTTACTACTGGCTTTACCTCACGCTTTGTTTCAAATCATTAATAAAATAAACCCAACGGTACACAACCCATCGAAACATGACAAATAGATGGTTAAACAAAATGAAATAGATATAGACATAGAGATGGATTGAGCGATATATAAACATGATAAAAATGTTTTAAATAGAGTTGATTCAAAACTTTGGTATGACTTTCAGTCTGTGCTTTTCCAGTCTGTGTTCTTTCAGTACTCTTTTAATCTGTACTCTTTCAGGCACTGCTCTTTCAGTCGGTGCTCTTTAGTTCTGTGCTCTTTCAGTCTGTGCTCTTTCAGTCAGTGCTTTTTCAGTCAGTGCTCTTTCAGTCTTTAGTTTTGTGGTATTTCAGTCTGTGCTGTTTCAGTCAATGCTCTTTCAGTCAGTGCTCTTTCAGTCTTTAGTTCTGTGCTCTTTCAGTTTGTGCTCTTTCAGTCAGTGCTCTTTCAGTCAGTGCTCTTTCAGTCTTTAGTTTTGTGGTATTTCAGTCAGTGCTCTTTAGTTATGTGCTCTTTAGTTTTGTGTTTTTTCAGTCAGTGCTCTTTAGTTGTGTGCTGTTTCAGTCAGTACTCTTTAGTTCTGTGCTCTTTCAGTCTGTGTTCTTTCCGTCTGTGTTCTTTCAATCTGTGTTCTTTCAGTCTGTGTTCTTTCAGTCTGTGTTCTTTCAGTCTGTTTTCTTTCAGTCTTTAGTTCTGTGCTCTTTCAGTTTGTGCTCTTTCAGTCAGTGCTCTTTCAGTTAGTGCTCTTTCAGTCTTTAGTTCTGTGCTATTTCAGTTTGTGCTCTTTCAGTCAGTGCTCTTTCAGTCAGTGCTCTTTCAGTCTTTAGTTTTGTGGTATTTCAGTTATGTGCTCTTTAGTTATGTGCTCTTTAGTTTTTTTTTTTCAGTCAGTGCTCTTTAGTTGTGTGCTGTTTCAGTCAGTACTCTTTAGTTCTGTGCTCTTTCAGTCTGTGTTCTTTCAGTCTGTGTTCTTTCAATCTGTGTTCTTTCAGTCTGTGTTCTTTCAGTCTGTGTTCTTTCAGTCTGTGCTCTTTCAGTCTGTGTTCTTTCAGTCTGTGCTCTTTCAGTCTGTGTTCTTTCAATCTGTGTTCTTTCAATCTGTGCTCTTTCAGTCCGTGTTCTTTCAGTCTGTGTTCTTTCAGTCAATGCACTTTCGGTCAGTGCTCTTTCGGTCTGTGCTCTTTCAGTCAGTGGTCTTTCGGTCTGTGCTCTTTCAGTCAGTGCTCTTTCGGTCTGTGCTCTTTATGATAGATCTACAGCTCTAGTTTAAACCTAAATTTAGACCTAGGATCTAAATCTAGAGGATGTGTATGCTACGTTTTGTTGATCATCATACATACATATGGTATTCTTCCTTGGTCTTTTTTGTTGTGTATTCACAATAATTAACCAGCTCAATACTTGAGTATTATTACTATCAGCGCGCATATTTTGATTTAACCCCAACAAATGAATCCAATTTTTGCTATAAATCTTCTTAATCTAGGTCTAACTAAAGTTGTCTAATGTGGGCGGGAACCCCGTTCCTGTGTATATTTCATTCCTTTGCTACATTACGCCTCTATAATTGTATATGTGTCAACACTCTTTCATACTTCAAGGCTTGAATTAATATTCTTAATAAACAATCTGACAATCAATGAAGGACAATAATTTCTTGGAGAGTTGACACACTTTGTTTGATACTTTTTTTTAAAATGCGCCAATCATGTGCTTTTGGCTTTCATTGTAGAAGTCTGCTACAATTTTGATGTCCATTGTAGATGTCTGCTACACTTTTGAAGTCCGTTATATATGTTTGCTACACTTTTGATGTCCATTGTAGATGTCTGCTACTCGTTTGATGTCCAGTGTAGATGTCTGCTACACTTTGATGTCCAGTGTAGATGCCTGCTACACTTTTGATGTCCAGTGTAGATGCCTGCTACACTTTGATGTCATGTCAGTGTAGATGTCTGCTACACGTTTGATGTCCATTGTAAATGTCTGCTACACTTTTGATGTCCATTGTAGATGTCTGCTACCCTTTTGATGTCCTTGGAGATGTCTGCTACACTTTTGATGTCCGTTGTAGATGTCTGCTACACTTTTGATGTCCATTGTAGATGTCTGTTACACGTTTGATGTCCATTGTAGATGTCTGCTACTCTTTTGATGTTCATTGTAGATGTCTGCTGCACGTTTGATGTCCATTGCAGATGTCTGCTACACTTTTGATGTCCATTGTAGATGTCTGCGACAAAATTTATTTTCATTGCAGATGTCTGCAGCGATGTCCATTGCAGATGTCTGCTACATTATTTATGTCCATTTTAGATGTCTGCTACACGTTTGATGTCCATTGTAGGTGTCTGCTATTCTTTAGATGTCCATTGTAGATGTCTGCTTTTTATTTTGATGTCAATTATAGATGTCTGCTACACTTTTGATGTCTATTGATAAGGTCTGCTACACTTTTGATGTCCATTGTAGAGGTATGCTACACTTTTTGATTTCTATTGATAAGGCCTGCTACATTTTGTATGTCCATTGTAGATGTCTGCTACACTTTTGATGTCCAATGTAGATGTCTGCTACACTTTTGATGTCTCTTGTAGATGTCTGCTACACTTTTGATGTCTATTGATAAGGTCTGCTACATTTTTGATGTCCATTGTAGAGGTCTGCTACACTTTTGATGTATATTGATAAGGTCTGCTACATTTTTGATGTCCATTGAAGATGTCTGCTACATTTGATGTCCATTGTAGATATCTGCTACACTTTTGATGTCCATTGTAGATGTCTACTACACTTTTGATGTCTATTGATACGGTCTGCTACATTTTTGATGTCCATTGTAGATGTCTGCTATTTTTTGATGTCCAGTGTAGATGTCTGCTACACTTTTGATGTCTATTGATAAAGTCTGCTACATTTTTGATGTCCATTGTAGAGATCTGCTTTAATTTTGATGTCCATTGTAGAGGTCTGTTATACTTTGTATGTCCATTGTAGAGGTCTGCTTTAATTTTGATGTCCATTGTAGAGGTCTGCTTTAATTTTGATGTCCATTGTAGATGTCTGATTTAATTTTGATGTCAAGTGTAGATGTCTGCTACACTTTTGATGTCTATTGATAAGTTCTGCTACATTTTTGATGTGCATTGTAGAGGTCTGCTTTAATTTTGATGTCCATTGTAGAGGTCTGCTTTAATTTTGATGTCCATTGTAGAGGTCTGCTTTAATTTTGATGTCCATTGTAGAGGTCTGCTTTAATTTTGATGTCCATTGTAGAGGTCTGCTTTAATTTTATGTCCATTGTAGAGGTCTACTTTAATTTTATGTCCATTGTAGATGTCTGCTTTAATTTTTATGTCCATTGTAGATGTCTGCTTTAATTTTGATGTCCATTGTAGATGTCTGCTTTAATTTTTATGTCCATTGTAGATGTCTGCTACACATTTTATGTCCATTGTAGATGTCTGCTACACTTTTGATGTCCATTGTAGATGTCTGCTACACTTTTGATGTCCATTGTAGATGTCTGCTACATTTTTGTTTTTATTACAGATGCTGATATTTATATGTTCACTCTCTTTCCAATATACGGAGCCTATATAACACAGCGGATCACCTCGTTTTCTGGGAGGGGGGTTTCTGAAATCCATCACACTGAGTGATGTCTGTACAAGCGTATAGATCAGTGGGTTTTTAACCTTGCTGGCAGTTTTAAACGCTACACGTTTTATACATTATTGCTATGAAAGTGACAGACCGAAACCTTCAATGTTGATAACAAACAG
>JAXRKP010002345.1:0-10000 GCA_037039925.1 Doris montereyensis
TTCTCCTCACTCTTCACTCTCTCTGCCCCTCTCTCCGCTACTCCCCCATCTCTTTACCTCTCTTTTCTCTGTCTCTCCCTCCTCATCTTCTTCTTTCCCCCATACCTCTCTTTCTCCTTCCCCTCCCTCCTTCTTCTCTCTCTCTCTCTCTCTCTCTCTCTCTCTCTCTCTCTCTCTCTCTCTCTCTCTCTCTCTCTCTCTCTCTCTCTCTCTCTCTCTCTCTCTCTCTCCGTCTCTTTCTCCGTCCACCCCCCTCTCTCTCTCTCTCTCTCTCTCTCTCTCTCTCTCTCTCTCTCTCTCTCTCTCTCTCTCTCCTCTCTCTCTCTCTCTCTCCCTCCCCTCTCTCTCTCTCTCTCTCTCTCTCTCTTTCCCTCTCTACCTCCCCTGCCCTCTCTCTCCCTCCCCTCCCCTCTCTCCCTCTCTCCCATTCCTTTCCTTTCCCTTTATCTCCATCCACCCACACCCCCTCTCTCTCTCTCTCTCTCTCTCTCTCTCTCTCTGTGCGGTGTTGTGCAAATTTTGACAACCATCACAATTGTGTGCACTGTGTGTTTAAGAATGAACGTTAGACAAGAAAAGAAGAGAAGAAAAAAATCCTTTTATTTGTGTCTGCAGACATTTCTCAATAGAGAACACCTTTTAGTCCCTGGCTGATGTGCGCGCGCACATGGTGCACAGCTTAGGGGGAACATTGGCTCCGAGTTCGAGGCGTGGCTATCTAATAATATTCCATGGGAATGCATGTTCTCTGTTCCTCGCTTCATGCATGAGTGAGGGTCTCAGTAGTCCAGATGTGTCATGGTGTTGGCCTCTCAAACAATACATTTTCTCGAGGGTTTTTTTTTCGAACAAAACCTCTCTTCCCCCTCCCCTTAGTCCAGGTAGATGGATCGACACCTAGTCCCATCGGAGACGGATGATAAAAAAGGAGGTCCCGTGTGCAAATCACAACACTCTGTACACGTTAAAGATCCCATGGCTGTTTACAAGCGGCAGTCCAGGCAAAATTTTAAATATCCTACCAAAACCAAAAAAAAACCCCAGATCACCTTCGTAGTTGTGGAAAAAAAAAAAACCTGTAGATTTTTCGTACCTCATGTACACTTCCCAATCAATTAAAAAAACTGATTTGATCCAAGAGCTTATTCACTAAGAATCTATAGCAGGTTATTTGAAATCTACATGCGAAATATGAAGGTTTTTCACAATAATGACGAGGATAAGAATACGATAACAACAATAACGAAACATTGTGGTCATGGAGACACTGAAAAGATTGTGGTCGATTACAGGAGCCTTTGGCAATTTCGAAATAAATAATTCCGTCAACGTTAGTAATGCAAGACGTTCCGTTTCGATGCACTCAACGGCGCAATGTAATTATGTAATTAGCAAAAGCTCTAGTGCTATAATCTATTAGTGTTGAGCAAATCCCAAACTTTGGACAACTGGTAAATCTAAATCCAAGTGCCACTTGACTTGCAAAACTGCGAGTGCTGGTGGAAAAAAAAAACCGACAAAAAATAACACCAGCTTCGATAGGGGTTTTGTGTCGATGCGAATATGTTCGTAAGTAAGTGCAAACTCTCCAAGTCATTTGACTGTTAAGTGGGAGCAGAATTATTAAAATTGTGTTATATTACTGGTACCGGTTCAACTAACCGCAACGGTTGATTGCGACGAAGTATGCAAAAAGGATGGCGGCGGGGGTGGGGGGTGGGGTGGGGGTGGAAGGGCGGAGATGCAGAGTGGGAAGAGTCGTTTTATGCGCATGGCGTGGTACCACCCACCCCTTCTATTCTTTCTTATCACAGAAATGTCAATGGGACTGTTATCACGGTGGATCTTGGTTTCCCCTAGACACTAAGTCGCCTAGATTTCACCCCGAATTCTCCACGAGTCTGAAAGGTTCATGAAAGAGTACGGTAGTGGTAATAGGTTTATATGCCATCAGACTCAATATGCTAATACGGGGGTGAGCTTTGGAGTGTGCTAGGAGGGCATGTGGGGACGATGGGACGGTATGGGCCTAGGCCCGGAACTACATAAGCCACCTTGCTCTACTTGGGCCTAGACCTGGAACTACATAAGCCACCTATACATGGACCTATACATGGACATGGGATTAGACCTGTTACTACATAAGCCACCTTGCTATACATGGGCCTAGACCTGTTACTACATTGCTATACATGGGATTAGACCTGTTCCTACATAAGCCACCTTGCTATACATGGGCCTAGACCTGTTACTACATAAGCCACCTACTATACATGGGCCTAGATCTGTATCTACCTAAGCCACATTGCTATAAATGGGCCTAGATCTGTTCCGACATAAGCCACCTTGCTATACATGGGTCTAGACCTGTTACTACATAAGCCACCTTGCTATACATGGGCCTAGATCTGTAACTCTAAGCCACCTTGCTAATGGGCCTAGATCTGTAACTACATATGCCACCTTGTTATACATGGGCCTAGATCTGTTCCTACATAAGCCACCTTGCTATACATGGGCCTAGACCTAGAATTACATAAGCCACCTTGCTATACATGGGCCTAGATCTAGAACTACATAAGCCACCTTGCTATACATGGGCCTAGATCTGTTCCATACAGCCACCTTGCTATACATGGGCCTAGATCTGTTCCTACATACGCCACCTTGCTATACATGGGCCTAGATCTGTAACTACATAAGCCACCTTGCTATACATGGGCCTAGATATGTTCCTACATAAGCCACCTTGCTATACATGGGCCTAAACCTAGAACTACATAAGCCACCTTGCTATACATGGGCCTAGACCTGGAACTAAGCCATCTTGCTATACTTGGGCCTGGACCTGCTACATAAGCCACCTTGCTATACATGGGCCTAGACCTGTTACTACATAAGCCACCTTGCTATACATGGGCCTAGACCTGTTACTACATAAGCCACCTTGCTATACATGGGCCTAGACCTGTTACTACATAAGCCACCTTGCTATACATGGGCCTAGACCTGTTACTACATAAGCCACCTTGCTATACATGGGCCTAGATCTGTAACTACATAAGCCACCTTGCTATACATGGGCCTAGATCTGTAACTACATAAGCCACCTTGCTATACATGGGCCTAGACCTGGAACTACATAAGCCACCTTGCTGGATACATAAGGGCCTAGACCTGTTACTACATAAGCCACCTTGCTATACATGGGCCTAGACCTGTTACTACATAAGCCACCTTGCTATACATGGGCCTAGACCTGTTACTACATAAGCCACCTTGCTATACATGGGCCTAGACCTGTTACTACATAAGCCACCTTGCTATACATGGGCCTAGACCTGTAACTACATAAGCCACCTTGCTATACATGGGCCTAGACCTGTTACTACATAAGCCACCTTGCTATACATGGGCCTAGACCTGTAACTACATAAGCCACCTTGCTATACATGGCCTAGACCTGTAACTACATAAGCCACCTTGCTATACATGGGCCTAGACCTGTAACTACATAAGCCACCTTGCTATACATGGGCCTAGACCTGTAACTACATAAGCCACCTTGCTATACATGGGCCTAGACCTGTTACTACATAAGCCACCTTGCTATACATGGGCCTAGACCTGTAACTATAAGCCACCTTGCTATACATGGGCCTAGACCTTAACTACATAAGCCACATGGGCCTAGACCTAGATCTGTAACTACATAAGCCACCTTGCTATACATGGGCCTAGACCTGTAACTACATAAGCCACCTTGCTATACATGGGCCTAGATCTGTAACTACATAAGCCACCTTGCTATACATGGGCCTAGATCTGTAACTACATAAGCCACCTTGCTATACATGGGCCTAGATCTGTAACTACATAAGCCACCTTGCTATACATGGGCCTAGATCTGTAACTACATAAGCCACCTTGCTATACATGGGCCCAGATCTGTAACTACATAAGCCACCTTGCTATACATGGGCCTAGATCTGTAACTACATAAGCCACCTTGCTATACATGGGCCTAGACCTGTTACTACATAAGCCACCTTGCTATACATGGGCCTAGATCTGTAACTACATAAGCCACCTTGCTATACATGGGCCTAGATCTGTAACTACATAAGCCACCTTGCTATACATGGGCCTAGATCTGTAACTACATAAGCCACCTTGCTATACTTGGAGGCTCACGACTAGACAGACCATTACCTTTTCTACCTTAGTTTGATTTTTTTCTACATGTTGAGATCGTCCTCAACGCGCCATGGAGCTATTCAGAAGTATGGGGCTAACATCATACTTGAAAGCTGTGAACTTTTGAACCAAAACAGCAACTTACAATATTGATATTGAATCATATTACATCACCAATCATTTCACTTTTCGAATACGGTTTTGGTTTTTTACAATGTGTTTTAGGTAATTGTAAATCCGATACTATGGAGAGGAGCTCTGGAGAGAGAGAAATCATACATTGTTGATAAACATTAGAGGTAGTACATTTTAACTTGATTTGGTTTGATTTTGTCCACTTCCACAACTAAGGTGATCTCGGGGTTTTTGGTGGGATTTTTTTATTTTGCCCAGACTGCCCTGTAAACAGTCAAGGGATCTTTAACGTGCACAGAGTGTTGTGATCTGCACCCAGGACCTCCTGTTTATCGACCGTCTCCGACGGGGCTACGTAGCGATCCACCTACCTGGACCAGGGGAGTAGATTTTGCTCGAAAAAACTCGAGAACATTTTTCAACCATTTGCGGGGGATCGAATCCAATTCCCTTTTGGTTGAGAGGCCGACACCTTGCCTCTAAACTACCGAGTCCCCCGGACCTGAGCGTAGAACAACTGATATCCTTATCCTCCCCCCTTTCGGTTCTATTGGGGGATGTATATAGAATGAAGCTCTGGACGTCATCGCACTAGATTTGTGTGGTGCTCCCCACTTTGTCATCATCTTCATAATTGCCCTTGAACAGTGCCTTGTGTAATTAATTGCTTTGAACAGAGTGTTGTGCTGCCTTACTATGTGGCCAAATTATGTCAGCTGGCTGTCATCACCTGCTGGCTCAATCAACGTTCACCCTAAACTGTGCGCGTGTGCGGACACACCAAGGAGAACAATCGTGCACAGTTGGGAAATAAATATATTATGTGGACCATATATGAAAAAACAATAGCACGCACGACATAAAAAAACTATATATTTATTTGCACACGATTGGGATTGTGTTTGTCAAACTTAAGACAACACCAAATATTTACGCACACACGCAACACACACAAAAATAATAGAGGGATCATTGCCTGGCTCTTGCCAGAAGATGTTCTTAGCAAAATGCTCCTTCTAATTTTGTTTTCTAGTTTGTTTGCGCACATTTTTGATGTTGTGCAAAGTTTGACCAAAAAAAATCCGAATTGTGTGCACTACTGCATGAACATTAGACTCTAGACAAAACTTGTTTTAAATAGGTATGCGCAGACATTTCTTAACTGTGCACACCTTTTCTCCCTGGCGTGCACGCACACACCCGCATAACTTTACTTAGAGGAGGACATTGTTTTCTTGTAATCCACGTAGTAGTACTCTACCATTAGCTTCGATAGCTCGCAGTCTTAAAATGAATATAATATTATACTATTGTCATAAATATGTTGTGTTACCCATGCAATTATTGCTTTTCATCCTCAGGACCTTTTCCAGGAATATCTGTAAAAGGCGAAACAAAGAGTGACCATCAATATCCCTAGTACGTATGCTCTCTGACAGTTGAACAAGTTTTAGAAATATAAAATTGAAATCAAATTTTTTTTTGTAAATAGTTCATGTACTCGGGATTCTGGGTTTTTTCCTCTGTAATATAGCAATTTTGATTTGGATGATGAATTGATAATCAAATTTCAAATATTCAAAAATATGCAGAAAATCTCTTTGATATAGAAATAAGCGTTGCGTTCTCAACTTTCCTCTTTCAAGATTCCACTTCATAATATTTTTATTGTTTCTTAGATGGTTTGCTTAATGTAGAATTAGCGATTTACTTCATGCGAAATTTACGATTTACTTAACGTGAAATTTAAATTTGCTTCATTGTAAAATTTATGATATACTTCATGAGAAATTTACGATTTATAGTAGGCCCAAAAATAACATGAAGTACACGATTCACTACATGCAAAACTTACGATTTACTTTATAATAAAATTATAATTTACAATGTCAAATTCCTAATTTACTTCATGTGTGAACTTGGCTGGATTGTTTCATCAGTTTTCAAGGATATCAAGACACCTTCCCCTTTCCTGGAAGACTTTTCTTCCCTGGGAGATGAGGGCGAAAACGTGAATGAAGCCCTGCCAGATCACATCTATATGGACTGCGTGGGTTTCGGTATGGGCAACTGCTGTCTGCAGGTCACCTTTCAAGCCTGTGGATTGGAGGAGGCCCAGATCTTGTACGATCAACTGGCACCTTTGTGTCCCCTGATGGTAAGTCATAACCTTCATCTGTTACTTTATTTTACTTTTACTTCACTTTTACTTTTAGTTTTAGTTTTACTTTACTTTTACTTTTACTTTTACTTTACTCCATTTTGCTTTACTTTTCTTTTCTTTACATCACTTTACCTTTCTTTAGTTTACTTAACTTAACTTTGATTTAATTTACTTTACTTTACTTTGTTTTTACTCTACTTCACTTTTACTTTTACTTTACTCTATTTTGCTTTACTTTACTTTTCTTTACGTCACTTTACCTTTCTTTAGTTTTTATTTAACTTAACTTTACTTTGACTTTACTTTACTTTACTTTACTTTACTTTACATGTCCTCTTATACCGCAAGGTTTCGAAAGGGGCAAGATGCAATTGTCGGACGGACGTGGGCCAGGTGTGTTGCCTTATATTGAATCGACACGATGTTCTGTTAGAGGGTCTTTTTGACTCCATCAATCCATTATTTTCATTGATGTTTCTCTTGCTTTGAGTCCGTTAAACTTCATCTAGGCATACACTACAGTATCGGTAAATTGTCTTATTTCTGAATAAAACGTTATTCATGTACACGTATCGTGTATAATATTATTGTTACCATCATAACTACATTGTAGCCTTTAATCAAATTTGTCACTATAGATCTAGATTCTACATTGTGTCATGTAGAAGATATAAAACAAAAGAACTACCTCCGTTGGCCACTCGTAATTTAAGGAATGAAATCACACATACACAAAAACTACACAAGACCCAAAAATGATGAGACAGACTTATCGACTAATATAGAATATAATGTATCGTGTGAGAGACTCAGAGAGGCCGAAACACCGTTTTTCTTCTTGATTAATATTACCCTTTCTCGAACTACCTTCGTTGAGTCAAGGCCAGAGCAGGCTAGACTGGATCTAAAGCTAAGTCACTGGGCCAGCTTTGAAAACCTCTCTTTCTCATGTGCGTATCGTCCTAAATTCGGCATGCACGATACCACGATGAAAAGCGTTGATCACCCAAGGGTACCCAGCACCCATTTGAAAAGCATCTGAGGTTGAAACATCTTCAGCTTCAATACTAGCACTTGTAGCCATGGTATCGGTGATGATCTTCTCTCTAATTCATGTACATGTAAAACATTATCTAGAACGATACCATAGGATTACAATGGGAAGACACGTGGGGGAAAAGGCTTTACACATTATAATAGCTTTCATTTAATTTTATTGGCTACATCTTATGGTTTGGTAGTACTTAGAATGGTCTCTACCGATTGGCTATTTGCATACATGTAGGGCTAGACCTAAAAAACCTAAGTCTAGCGCAATGTTTTCGGAATAAAAAGTTGAAAATTAGAATAATAATTAAAGATAATAACTTTTTGATACTGCTTGTAATCAAATTATTTTTAAAGGTGGTGATACGCCTTTATAGCTTACATCTAGCCACGACGCTAGTTCTACTTCCTTTTTAAGTAAAATAACGTCTGGAACAATTGATATGTGTATTCTTTGATCCTTACTACAGAACGATAACATTCAAATAACTATTGTAATCAGGATTTGAAAACGATAGAAAACATATCTCAAAGATAAGTCATCTCACAGAGACATCATCATCATTGCTATTGTCATCAGTATCATTATCATCACGTCGTCGTCGTCGTTGTCATCATCATCATCACCACCACCACCACCACAATCATCCTCATCATCATCATCTTCAAGTTTATCGCAACAATATCAATTTGGCACAATAATACGTATATTAAACTGCTATTACAGTAATAATTTCCAGTATCTACGTAAGACATGTCTTTTGAAATAATAAAATAAAAATCTCCTTCTTCCATTACAATGTCCGATCAATGAATGAGTCTACCATATTTACACTGAACGCTTACATTTTACACCGTTCCCTTGAAAAGCTTGCCTTGAGCGCAGCATCTCCAATATACAAAGGTTACCTGGCGGATATTGACTGTCGTTGGCCGGTCATATCTCAGTCAGTGGATGATAGAACGGATGAGGAAAAAGGCCTAAAGGTGAGTAACACACACTCTTTAAAATTTAAAAAAAATATACCAACTCACACACAAATACCAAAACTCCTTTGATCAACAATTATTATTGAAGAGTTATTTCTCTTTCATAACTTACCTTAAGTATTTATCGGTTTTGTTTGTGTGGGGTTGTTTTTGTTGTTTTCTTTTCGTATCTCTATGCGTACATTTTTATATTTCATTACTGGCTTCTTAAACCAAGATACTGACTTACCTAGCGCTAATTCTCATTTACATCAAACTTTAAAATGAAATTCCGTCTTGTCCACTTTCGATTTGTTAGCTTTGTAGTATGTATGATGTTGTATTTCTAATGTTTAGTAATGCAATTTAAAGTCTCAATTTAGATGCCTTCTATGAATGAAAAAAAGAAAATCCGTAAAATAGTTCATTATTATATTTAGATTTGCGAGTCACATGACTAGATGTTTTTTCTTCCTCTTGTCAAGATCACGTGTTCATCTTTTTTTCACTCATTCGTTCTTTGTCAACAACTAGCCTTTGAAAAATGACCGCTTCCACATTCGCAAGTCAAGGTATGATTCCATTAACAGTTATTTATCTGCAATGGGAAAATGTTACAATGATGTTGATTTAGTTTATGACCAAGATATCTGCGATGACCTTCTTAATGCAGGTGAGCTTTAATTAAGGACTTAAGTCACTAATGTAGCATTTCTTCTTCTTTTTTTCTTTTTATAAAGAACACTAACATCACGAAGACATTATTTATTTGTTTTCATTCACAATCTGATCAGACGTCTTAATTATTACCTACGCATTATTTTCTTTTGTTGGCTGTCGTATTTTGCTTAAGGTAAGCTTTTGTATAATTATTTTTTTCTTTTCTTGGCTATCGTAATGTTATATTATTTAAGGTAAGCTCTATTTGATGCTCTAAGCTGCGAATGCAGTGGCTTTACATTCATCACGTTGTTGGGTTGTTTTTTCTAACTGGGAACCATTCTTAACTTTGAGAAGTGGCAGGAGCTCTATATTTGATTTGATTTACTCACGTCCACAACTAAGGTGATCTCGGGGTTTTTGGTTGGATTTTTAAAATGTTGCCCAGACTGCCCTGTAAACAGCCACGGTTCTCTTTTTTTTTAACGTGCACAGAGTGTTGTGATATGCACACGTGACCTCTTTTTAATCGTCTGTCTCCGATGAGACTAGGTGTCGATCCGTCCACCTCGTCCAGGGGGGGGAGGAGGAGGGGGGGGAGGGGGGAGAAGATATAGCTCGAGCAAAAATCGAGAAAATTGTTCAATCGTTGGCGGGATCGAACCCACTGCCTTTTGTTTGAGAGGACGACACTTTGCCTCTGTACTTATATCGAGTCTCCCTGGGGCTCTGTAATATATATATAAACTCTAGTCGACATTGCAGTGGCACCAATCCACTTCCTCCCTCACTCCCATGGCAAACTTAACTCACTCCCATTTTTCGCTA